>JBBNAF010000028.1:70000-115000 GCA_039657365.1 Stephania yunnanensis | reverse complement strand
CTTCCAGCGGTCTAGATAAGACGCAGGACTCTCAATTGAGATAAGCTAAGACTATCCAACAAGGACTACCTACGAGGGCAGCAACAACAACCCAGCCCGAAAGACAAAGTCTATGGCCAGAACTCAGAAGGCGGCGGAAGATCGTTCGAAAGCGAGTAGCTAAGACCCCGATAGCGCCGGCGAAAGCATCAAGAGAACAAGGTAGAAAGAAAGACAGGATGGCGTTGAAGGTGTATAAGCCAAGCCAAAGGACGGCGACAAGGAAGATGGCAGGCAGCCATTAAGAAGAAGACAGACGGCCAGTATACTGACAGACAGACTGAAGTAACGAACGCAAGCCAGAGGGTGGAGGAAAGCTAAAAAAAGAGAATGAGTGCACGGCTTCCGCTCCAGACTCTTGATTTTATTAAAGGTAGGTATAGTTGAAGGGCTTACGCCTAAACCTCGATAAAGTATCTTACAGAGAGTCGAAAAAATAGCTCCATACTATGTTCCGGGGTTTGCCCAACTATGACTTAACGAGAGTCTATCCAGCCGGGTGCGCTTCATCTCATATATATGCCCGCTTCGTAATTGAATGTCAGCCTTTCATTGGTTGGGTGTCCGATGAGACCAGAGTCGAACCTAACCGTTGAGCCCGAGGGTTGTGTATGTACCCCACTGGGTAGAACAAAGGGTCGTAGTTAAGCATACAGAGAAAAGGGATATAAGCCTTCGAGCAGGTAGAGGGTCAACCCGGCTAGCACGCTAACTATAACATTCAACCATCAAGGTCCAGCCAAAAAGAGAGGGTCGAAGGCTCTATCTCAGAAGGGCGGCGAAGGGAACCTATAATGCGGGTATCCAGACTCGAGAAAGCAGGAAAAGCCATTCCAGGAAGATCGGTAACTGAAGACCGGATAACATGGAAGTATGAGCGCAGGCTTTTGGACTGCTGCGAAAGCGAGCCAGCAGCTGGAGGATCTGAAAGTAGGCCGGCCGAATGAGGGAGAGCCAAGCCAGAGGATAAATAAGAAGGCTACGTCTTAAAAAGGATGGATGGAGGGGTGGGATCCTGTGTGACCATGAAAATAGTTGTTATTCCAATACATAGAAAGACGATGGGAGTCATTCCATAGGTTAGTTTCTTTCTCCCATTATTGAAATGCCCCGTTAGAACAGCTAAGCCCGCCTCGTTATTCTATTCGGATATATTCTAAAGTCTGCACGTCACCTTTACCGCTTGCCGTTTCAGGGAATAGGAGGGAGGGAGTCTGAGAGCTATGAGTCGACGAGAAGGTTCTATTCCCTCTTTGTCCCAATACCTTATCCCTCCGAAAGAAAATGCTAATGCCAACTAGACTTTCTAGCTAATGTAGCTGAATGAGAAAGCCTCTCTGTTAGGGCTCGCCCGGGATCTAAGCGGATTGAAGTTCAGAAACGACTCCCTTCACTGCAGGCCAACGAAAGTTGTCAGTTGTGGACCTTGACTTGGAAGCTAGGGGGAACTGTCTAAGATAGTGGCCGTCCAAAAGCCAAAAGGAGAAAGCGAAATCAACTTCAAGCTATGGGTGAAGTTGTCGAATAAGATCCCGCTAAATTGGCTAAGCGAACCATGCTTCGGATATCGCTCGGAGCAAGGCCAGTCGCTGGATTAAGACTAACAAACCGACCATTCCTTATCAAAGGCCCAGCAAGAGACGTCACTACGTACCTCGGCCTCAGGATGAACTCCGGTGTTGAGGCCCGAAGACTGGAAATTCAACCCCTAATAACAATAACAAAGTAGATTTTCAACCTACTAAGTCAACTCAAGGAAGAAAAGCAAATCAAGATGTAATAATAATCAAAAGGAGAACAGAATGCCAGACGAGTAGAAAAGCCAGAGAAAGCCTAAGCCAAAATGTTGAATAGTAGGAGACGGGTATACCGCCCGGAAACTTTGAGTTGTCCCCACTATATAGTAAGTAGTAAGTTGTTCAGTCTTTCCTTCTTATGCAACACGGCTAGAGCAGCTGTGGCCGAACCCTTGTAAAATGAAAAGGTAACAACTTCTCTATATTAACCAAACTTGTATGACCGACCGGTAGGCAAGATCTACGAAGTTCTATCGGCAATCCGGTTGTATGTAGGTGGGCCGACCCCAGTAAAGGCTTCCAGCCAAAGGAAGGAATTGGACGACAGGGGAAAACGAAGTCCCGACGTCCCAATGTGTATGCAAGCATTGGTTGGAAGAAGAGGGCGGGAGGAAGATAATGCCATGCCCCTATCCCTTCAAACAAAGGCTGTGCGATACAGGTTGATGTGGTAGAGCTGGACCTCAACTTCCCGGTTTGGAAGATTGGTTCATCGAGCCCTCAAGAGGATAAGTCTAAAGCTGGTGCCTTCCCCGTAGGGTCGATAGTTCGAGATGGGGAAAAGAAGGCTGGGGGAGTCGAGGCATGAAAGACTTTTCTATGATCCGGTTATTTCCAAGTACGTATCATCCGCTGCGTTATCCACTGCTTCATCCGCCGTCTCTGCGGCCGCCAAAAGCCTACCCTCTCTCGGATATTGAGTGGGTTGACCCGGGAAGAGATCCGGACGAACCTTCCAACAAGCAGAATAGAAGTTGACCAGTGTGCCATCTCTGTGGGAGACTGCTACCCATAAGGCCATCTCGGGCATGGGAGGGAAAGGCGGCGGACAACCGACTGAACTGGGTGGGGAGCCTAAACGGCATTGAGGATGAGTCCACGGTCGACAAACGGCTTCTTAGGTTGAATGTAGTGTAGTCAGGTTTCATTATGGATCGGTCGACTTGTCACGATTGATTGCTCACACACAATTAGGTTAGGCAGGCTGACGGAGGTGATCTGAATCGCTATCGATACGATGCGGGGCGGATTTGCTGACCGTAACGAACTTGACTCTGCCCCTGCTTAAAAAGAAGGCGCTAGCGCCGGGTGGAAAACCATTCTTCTACGTTGGAGTCTAATAGCACAGTGTGTGGATAGTGAGGAACGATCAAACTATGTATGGGGGCCGGGCCTACCTACCTTCCCTTGCTCGTAAAGCTTCGATGGATGGGCTGGTTCGTCTGGGAATAAGCTAACCCCTCATCTATAAAGGAGAATCACTTCGTGTAACTAGCCTTAATTAACGGACATCAACGTTTCAGAATCCGGATTTTCAGGAAGAAAACAGGCCTTCAGACAAAATGAATATATAAGAGAGAAACCTGATAAGGAACTAACGCCATAACTGACTTATAGAAACACTAACCGTTCCACCCCGCCCTAAGAAAGCTTCTCTTAGGATAAGCCCTCGCTTCACTCGACTTAAAGGGACTTCCAGAGTCCCAAGGAAGACTAGTGAACGACTTAAGGAAAGGAGAACAACTAAGAAAACTCTTTTCTCGGTATGGATAGTGACGATGCTTCCCTTGTCAGGCAACTTGAGGCACTAATGCTATGTCGAAGAGATTGCCCTAGCTTGATGAAGCCAAGGTCTTCCGAGCAGTAGGTTGAAGGTTGCCTTGATATCGAGCACGTGGAACTGCGTCATGAGACTAAGTGGACCCTGACGACGGAACGGAATTAGACCTAAGTAGGCGCGTTTAGCCCTGGCAGTCCTCTTGGAGTTGTCGTAGGCTCGTATCGACGCCGTAGACGGAGTGAGGAGAGATTCCTTCAATCCGAGAGCATGGAACGTCGAGAGAGGACATATGTTGAGTGCAGCTCCGGTATCGATCAGCGTCTTCGGGATCGAGTGATCTTTGAGGAAGACGGCGATGTGGAGAGCTTTGATGTGGGACCCATCGATCCCTTTTGGTGCATCAGCTTCTGTAAAGGTGAGAGCGTTGATTGAGGCCATCTGCTCAACAGCTCCCTGTAATTCTTCTGGAGTCAATGTATCTTGAACTTCCTGAAGGAAGTTCAAGAACAACTCCTTATGCTTGGGAGAAGTCTTCCACAACTCAAAAATAGAGATCTGAGCTGGTAGCTTGCTGAGATGACCAAGGAGGTCACATATTCAGACTGTGGAACTGCCTTCTTGGTTTGATCTGGAGCAGCTTCTTCTTGGCTCTCAGGTTGAGAAGCCCTTGGATAGATCCTTGCATAGTCTTTTCCTGTTCGAGTAGCTAGAACCTCGGTCGGCCTAGTCTTCTCAGTAGGTGCGTCGATGACCTCGATCAGCCTCTTTCTGGAAGTAGAGGATGAGGGGTCTTTTGGAACTTCTTCGGCTGATGGCTCGCTTCGGGTGACTCGAGGAGCAACCTTGATGTAGTCGACTTCTCGAATCTTCTCTTTGGATGGCTTGATGTCGATGCATAATGGCTTGCTTGGACGAATCTTCTGAGGAACCACCTCGTCGATCGGGTTGGAATCGTCACATGCCTCGCAGACATACAACTTTTCCTTCCCCTTCGAGGAAGTGCGCTTGGATGGGCGCAAGATGATCTCGATCGACTTGTGATGAGGGCGACTCTCCTGAGGAATATCCTATTAGTAATAGTAAGGATTCGAGTCATCATACTCTTCAACCGGCATCACTTGCGGTGAGATCGATCGGCGCGATTTCTCCTTTTTCGGTGGCGGAGCGACCTCTTTTGATAACTTAGAGGGCTAAACGCGCCTTCTTCTCCGGCTAGAAGCGATTCGAAGAACCTTCTCATGATCTCGACTTTCCCTGAATGATATCGAGGGTGAGAGGGAGGTTCATCGACTTCGAGCGCGTTGATAGGGATCCCCTTGGAACCAGATGCATGATCAGGGAGAGGATCCTTGAAGATTCTCATGTTGGCGTTGCTGCCCTGTGGGGTCTTCCATTTTTCGACTCCCGGAAAGCGAATCTCATCGGAATCGATGAGTCTTTGAACAAGAGCTCTTAGAGTCCAACACATGTCGGTCGTGTGACCGTGATGTCGATGGAACTCACAGTGGAGATTCTTGTCTCAATTTTCTGGTAAAGGTTACCACCGGAACGTGATGATATCTTTGATTTGAGGCAGGAGTGAACTTAGGGATATGGGTAGGGGAGGATAATCCGGAGTTGCCTTTGATTGGGACTGTTGCCCTTTCTGCCCCCATAATCATAAGGAACTCGAGCATCTTGGTTACGCCTTCGACGATCATCGGTTTGCGGAGGACGACTATCGTTGGAAGGGGTCTTCTGAGATAGGTTCCGTCCAGATTGCTTCTGATCAGGAAGACGGACCTCAACGGCACCCATTTTGGTTTCTTCTTCCATGGTAACTGCGTTGGGAGTGGCAGCTGCCTTGGTAGTCTTCTTCCTAGCCTGAGAACTTGATGGAGGCAGGTTGGTGTGGCTTTTGAGATAAGTGGTGAGTGCACTGGGAAGAAGGAAAACCAAGCCTGATAGCTCACCAAGCCAAGCGTTATCGCTAAGCGGAGTCCAGGGCGGCGATCAAGCCCCTTAGCCTTAAGGTTACATATGCTATTTCCAAACAGCTATGATCTTCGACCTCAGAATAAGAAGAACGGGGAAAAGCTGCCAACAGGCCAAGGGAGGTTAAAAAATCATTAGCATACGAATCAGAGGCAGGCTGAGAAGAAGACGATGTTTCAGCCGTAGAAGCTCTTTCAGAAGGCCTCTTCTTGATTTCGAATTGATAGATAGTAATCATCCTCAAGTGAATGAAAATGAGCAAGGACTTTCTCTCCTATGGGAGTTTGTTTCGTGAAATTGAGAAAGACCTCCTTTTTCGCATAAATTCTTACTGGACCACCTTCACGCTCTTGCTAACTTAGAGATCAAGGTACCTCATGTTAATCTTAGTCTTCCAATAATGCGCCTGAGAGATCGGATCTGAGGCATTTGGGCTGAAACAGCGCCTGGGGTGGGTCCGTCCTTCCTCAATCAAAGAAGCTTGAGCTGAACGACCGAAAAAGAAGATACGATTTGACTATGCAATTAGAAGTTGCTACTGTCTTGCATGTGCTCACGGACGTGGATTCTTTCCACCAACAAGCGCTACCTTTCCTTCGATAGTGGACCGTGAGAGTGGGCAGGGCCTTCCCGCGGGCTAAGTTACCATGGATTCCCAAAGATGAGTCTACGTATATATAGCATAGCACAAGACGGTTTCAGACTAAAGGGCGTGCACCAGCCTGATCGCTTCTTGCTAATCCTGCCTCTAAAGAGCAGTAGCGGGCAAGACGACTTGATTAACAAGATGATTGAGAATGCTTTCCCAACACTAATGAATGAAAGGAATGGAGCTCTTGGTCTGAGCCTGGTGGTTCGGGCATGGATTGTGATGGATCTCCGGGCGTGGAAGACTTGGGAAGGGAGAGCGTACGGCTAGCATAGGGAAGGCCCATATGAAACGTTCCGTACCCACTGTCAAATCGGATTGAGAAAAGCTCAAACTATAGATCCAGAGCGTAACCCGGTAGATGATACGAAGGTAGAAGCACCAGCTGTAGACCCAGCGGTAGCATAAGTGGATCCAGATCTACTAGTAGCAAACAAAGCCAGTTGATGGAAGGGATGTAGCTGGTGTTATAGATGCTAGGATAACTCTCTGGTTGGGTCAATTCCCCGCTGATCAGAAGATAGCTCTCACCCCGTAAATCTAGAAAAAGGCCTATTTCTGCATATTTTGAGACGGGGGAAAAGCTGCTCGACCTTTCCTCACTAGTGAGAAACTTGGTTCCTCGGTCCAGTGATCGCTACGGGAAGGCAATTGATGCAGGAGGGGATTCAGGGGAGGGCTCCTAAACCGGTTTTTTGTCTTAGGCCTGTTAATCCAAATCATGGAAAACCCTACTTCGGTTTTGGATCATTCCACAACAAACGCTTATTCGGAAGGCATCACTCTTCCGAAAGTAGGAATGGGAAGGTTGAGAAGCTCGATACGGAGGTTTAGGATTCCGTTGGAAGGGGTAGAGCGGAGTAACAGATGAAATGGCACGCTTTTTCCTCGCTCGTATATATTCCTCCCGGGTCGTTCCGCCCATGAACCTCCGCAGATCGTCGACCAATTTCAGGTATCTGTGCAGCAACAAAAGATCTTGTTGTGCGTGTCTCACCGAGAAGAAAAGATTTGCCCATTCCGAAGAACCACTGGTGAGCAACATGGTGAGGAATAGTAAGGGCCTGCTTCTCATAGGTCAACTGCTTAACTACTACTGCGACAACTTATCATCATTCCCCCTTATTTATACATTGGGGGTGGGCGAATATACCAGACCGAAGGGTTCTTTTGGGTAAACGAAACTTATAGCACCACTTATCAATAGAAGTGGTAGGAGGAAGTGGATAGATATTTGTGGTAGCACGAGCAATGGATAGGCAAGAACGATGGATGGACACGAACAAAGGATAGGAGATATCAGTCAGGGAAGAAGGGGTCTCCTGAGAGCCGTTCCCTCCCTCAGAAAAAAAGTACATATGGCCGAGCAGCGGTCTGTTCTCTAGTCGATTGTGTCCGAATAGCATACATTCGAACGAGTTGGGTTCCAAACCTGAGCTTAAAACGGAAGGTCGCTAGGATGAGCAAACGGAATAAAAGAAGGAAACAGGAACCTCCGGAACAAGCAAAATCTAGGCACCGGCACAGACAGAAGTCATAGTCAAGCCTGCCGGGAACACCAAAGGATCGCTTCTAATATCAATAAAGCGGTACCTCTATTTATATAGGATACGACCTCTATTTAGAATAGAAAGAGAAATGGTCGCAGTGCGTCCACCGCTAATCCCGCTCTTCCGGGCCTCGTCAGGAGCCGAGCCGGATCTCTCTATCACTTAGGGAGGCTCTCTTGCGAGAAGACTCCAGCCTGACACTGCGCTTCCGGACCTTTCCATTGAGTTCCACTTGGCGTCCTTTCGGGGACGGGCTTGTAACCATAGCTGTTTATCTTCGTTGGGCTTGAGGGGAATAAATAATCTGAATTGGAGGGTGGGTCCTTAACACCAAACTACCTTCTCTTCTAATCCTGCTATGAAATATAGATTTTCAGGCGAAATTCCAAGGTAAGGTTTTGAGCCAATCAAGTAAGCGAGTACCTGTATTCGTCCCTGCTGTCGCAGGTGATGAAGTAGTAGGAGTCAGAAAGGGTTAGTGATTTTCATTTCCTTCTAACCTGGTGATAATGTGAAATCAAGCTTCAGAGTCAACAGAGTCAAACGGAGCCGAGTACTGATCAAGAGAGCTACTATCCATAAGCAGCTGGGAAGAGACCAAAACTTGAGCTGATCAAGATGTGTTCCAAACCTGCAACTCACATGAGCAAGATGCATTCCAAACCAACCTGAGCTGATCGTGTCGACCAAAACAGAGCCTAGCGGCCGACCCAGAGCTGAGCAACCGGCTGAGAAGAGATGAAGCTAGACTATAGAGGTGTATAAGCATCCTGATTGGTTGTCCTTCCCTTCCATTGAGTCAGTATCGATGGTATGCTTTCGGATAGAGAAAATGCGTTCTTTGGGATAAAGAAATACGAGAATGCGCTGGTATTGAATTTCAAGGGCTAGAAATGCCTACTCCAAGTTGAAGGAGGGTGGCTGGTGCGACGAATCCGCGACACGCCATAATACATGAAATCTACTTTGGAGAGAGATCCACTCTATCCAAATGATTTCGTGCAATAAAACGCTTAGCGAACTCGCAACATCCAGAGTGCGAGATGAGGGATTGAATTCTTTCGAGATAACCGCCATCGCCTCTTCCATTAGAAGTCAGTAGGCTGATGCTACTTTTGAATCAGCGATAACTATATAATAGCCAAAAATAGCATATTCTTAAGTCCAAAGGATAAATTCAAAGAAAGATTCATCATTTTTCAACCTTTGAACTAGAATTTGAACTATAATAAGACGTGATAGGGCAGAAAAGACGAGTTCGTCTTTGAGCTCAGGTACGAGCACACACTTGAAAGGAATGGGAATAGAGAGCACCTGAAAGAAATCATCAGAGGGGTAATCTAAAGGAAGTACCACCTGCCTTTCAAGAAGGCTAAGGCTGGTTGACCGCCTCTTTCATTTCCCTCTATATGAAGCATCTAAACGTGCTTTTCAGCGCCTAGCCTACAGGGGTATTGTATACAAACGTTTTATCCTTTCAACGATTAGCACGACCTAGCTTAGTCCATAAGAAACCTAATCCAGTAAATCATATCCCTTCTTTAGGGATGCCCTTGACTATACAATGGCCTCACGCCTCGAGCGAGTAGGAACCCTTCCTTACTAAGAACGGAACTCACTCCGAATTCTCATCTGTTTAATCTCACTTCCAGTTGAGCGGGAAGAGGGCATAAAGCGCCTAACTAAGCCTAAGCTAAGGGGTTGGTTGACTTATTGGCGAACTTCAATAGTAGTGGTCATCGTACCTCGCTACCCTGCCTACACCTGGGTTCCAAACCTTTGATTTCACTTTGATTTCACACTGAAAGAGTGCGCTTAGCTTTTGTTTGACTTTTGCTACACCGTATTCACCAGCTTGAGTTTAGCATCAGCTAACTTCACCTACGAGAAGAGCAACATCCACGAAAGTAGCGAATGGGGATGGCATCTGCTTTAGTCTATCACCACCTAGCCTGAAAGAGGATGACCAGCTCCTCAATGCTATTGCGTCACGAGAAAGCTGCCTTGGACGGACTGAGACCAGACTTCAAACCTAGAACCTACGTAGTATTTCTACCCGGACAGATCGACAGATCCCGGTCTAGAGATATAAAGACCCCTAAAAAAAATGCTCTGCTTTCACAGCCGTCGCCTACTGCCTTTTCATGAGCATTAGTGATGGCAAAATGCTCTGCTTTCACAGCCGTCGCCTACTGCCTTTTCATGAGCATCAGTGATGGCACTGGTCGATACCATGCACCGCAACCCCTCAGAGGTTGGCTACAACGTCAGCATCGCCTCTCAGACAGGAAGATTAGTGACATGTCTCGGAACAGAAGACTTTTTCACAAAGGTAGGCGTGGGGAAGCATACGCTCGCTCGTAATCACCCGTAGAATGAAAGGGCAGTTGGAGACGATGCCCAGATAGAGCAGTTCGGAGCAGAGTACCGGTGTCGCTTACCTACTGACGAAGTCTCTTTCCTATCTGCCCCGCCTTGAGTTTCGGTCTTGCGCATTTGAATATGGCCTAAGAAGGGCTTTCCCGAGGCTGGGCGTAGATGTATCTATTCGGGGTCGAAACCCTCATTATTTATCATCTTGGGAAGGATCGAGTGGGATTTACTGAACCATGGACCATTACCATTGCTCCTGGGGGTCTTGTTACCATCACCGATCAGTTCGGACGGGCATGGCGCACGAAGCCCTCAGAGAAACCATTCCCTTATCCGTCGCGAAATCAATCTGTTGTGTTATCATCCCCGGTGGAATCTCGAATCGGAGAAACCGAGCTCATTCACTGAAAGCGGATGAATTCGCGGGACCAACTAGACACTTCGGAGGGAAGGGCGTTCTCCCCAACCGAGAGAGGGAGAGAATAGATGGGAACATCCGAAATGAGTATTAGGTTGGACCAACGCTACACCGGCCAATGAAATAGAATAAAGGCTCGACCCACCCTTGCGTAGAGATGCAATTAGGGAGATGCGTCGAGGGTAGACCTTGATATCGAATAACCTTTCGAGCCTTCCCCAATGGATCTCTATCCTCCTTTGAAACCAATAGAAGTTCACTGACCTTCCCTGTAAAACATAACCCAAGGTAGGATCGAGAGGAGAAGAATAGGACTCTTGCTAGTATCATAACCGGGAGAATGAAACCATTAGTGGAAAGATCTGTTGTTCGATCTGCATTAGGAGTTGCAAAATGAAAAGAAGCCCTGCTTACTTCCTCCTTTGCTACTACTATTGATATGGATTCCCTGGAAGGTAATATCTTTCCAGCCCCTGGGAGTAACTCGTAAGTCAAGGCTAGTCTCCACCTCGCTACCGGTGGTGAAGCTTAACTAGTAGATCGCTCTCTAGCCGAAAAGTTACTTGGCTTTTAGGAGAAGGGAAAGTAAATCCTTCAGGAAAGCCTAATGGTTCCGATTTATTTGTCGCAAGGAAAAGATTATGTGTGAAAGCAGAAAGAATACGCTCTTCTCTTTGCTAGAATGCCTTAGCAGGGATTGTCCTTCCTCTTTGACAGATCGATATTAGATCGCCTCGAGGCCGAAGAGACTGAGCTTTAGCTTGAGCGAGAACGAAGGCAGACATCTCTTTTTTTGGACGGAACAGCTTGAGCTTTGTACTCGACGAGGTATTGGATGCTTGCCCTCTCTATTGAGAGTATCTTCCATTCTCTCTTCACCAGATAGATAGACAAATAGGCAATCCTATAGATAGATTATGGCTTCCTCACTGGTATTCCCATATCGGGATCGGGGACCAAGACGAAGCGTAGTACCATACCCGAACCTACCTCTCGCTAGTCTTACTGATTTATCCGACTTGGTGGTGGAAAAGGGAATAAAGCATGAGTGCGAACTGCACTAAGATGCATGAGAATCCCATACACTGACGGGTTTGTTCTCATTCAAACTATATTGGAAAGAAAGTAAGCATATACATGCATATTTACAATACATAAAATACAACAATAATAACAAGCTATTAGTGCGGATAAACTCGTTAGCGGGAAGAACAATGACTAGCAGTACGAGGAGGCGATTCAGCAAGAGAGGCACGCCTCCGCTATTGACCCGATCAACTTGTTTTGACTCGACAAAACCCAATCTACTCGTATCTGTGGCTTTCCTTTGAAAAATAGAGTTCATAAAATGAGTTTTTCTCTTTGATTTGAAAAGGTTCCGAATTTTCGTATCTTCTCCCGATCCGATAAGGAAGGCACTAAGTTAAGTAAGTGGTCATCAGTTGTATCTTCCCCCAGAGAGATAGCTAGGCTCGCAGGCACAGCCCTCTGTTGTAATTTTATTACCTCGCATGATCAAAGAGTAAGATGGAACCTATCCTTCAAGTAAACGGTAAAGGGAAAAGATAGCTAGTTATTCTCGATAGTTGATTCATTTCTTTCTCTTTCTTGATAGGGCATTAAAGAGCGTATTCCCATGCCTCACTCCCCCGGAAATAGGCTAAATTCCTTTTCTTTTTGGAGTCGAATGCGCTCTTTGTTTCAAAAGCTGGTATTGGACTGCGCCTCGGGAGAACCACTAATCCCGGAAGGCGCTAGAGATCGATTCACTAAGCTAGTAGTTAGTTGCTCCTATGCTTTTCGCACTCATATCTCCCTTGTCCGTGATAAAGTTCCTCTTTCTGGGATCATCAAATGTCGTATAGCAATGTTCGAAATCGCTTCTGTTTCTGTGTGGTTCATTCTAAGTAGCTAACGGAAAAGGCATAACAAGCAAGTCAGCTGCTTCGGTACGCAAGCCTGCCAGCAAGCATTCTCGATTGAAGCATGAAAGACACTTTTGAGATTTCACCACATTTCTGTATCCTTGAGATACAGAATTCTCTTCCCCTTCCCGAAAGCCTTAAGGAGGGCCCATTCCTGAGACATGCCCAAAAAAAGAAAAAGCAATTCATTCCCACGCGCCCGCTAGCCTCGACTCTACTCTAGACAGCCATAGTCTCTAGATAGCGCCCTAGCCTTTAGAAAATCGTTAGCTCTAAAGAAATAAGAAATCCGATTCAGATAGAGTTTCCTGCCTTGCTTTCTTTGAATAGGCCTCCTTTTCAGGAAAGATAAAATGGCTGCAAATCGTCTGCTCACTGAGGTTAGGATTACGGAAAGTAATCACTCTTAGCCCTGTCCACTCCATTTATTGGGATTGCAATCCTGGAGGCCCTTCTTATCTCCCTGACATTAAGAGGCGGGATAATAGAGAGAGCTCGTGGAAAACTATTCCAATTGAAAGTCTTCCTAATTATCTCGAACCGGGAGAGTCTCATTTAGTCTATTCCCTTCATTCCATCATTTGCTAAGTAGAGGTAGGGACTGTTTTTTTTTTTTTTCAGGTCTTGTCGTAGATCGGGGTTTAGAGGCCTATCACCATTTCCGAGTGGCTTATTGGGCTAAGGTAGAATCCTCACTTCCCTCAGGTAGTCAAGTTCCAGGAGTGATTGAAGTTCCTCTCGTAGCGGTTAGTGGGCTAGATTATATACCTAAGAAAGAAAGTAAACTGTACCCTAAGGGGGGAAGCCGAGCGATCGTCTTTGGTCTTACCTTAGTTGCCTTATCCGTCTTCCTATTCGATATCGAGTGTAAGAAAGAGGTCTAGCACCTTTCCCGTATCGCTTAGTGGTCGAAGACGTGGAAGTTCGATTTGCTTTTCTTTGAGGTCTAGTCTGCCCTATGGTTTCTTGTGGTAAAGGCCACATTGCCTAGTCTTTGAATAATTCCGCTAGTCTTCTACCAGTGTTCTATAGTATGGGTATCCTTTCACTAATGCCCCCCACACTAAAAGAGAGAAATCTATGTCACTTTGGATCTTAGCAGCTGTTTCCGAAAAGACTAGTAGCGCTTATTCCTTGCTTATGAAAGAAATGGAATTACCCGAGGGTCGTGGTTCACTGAGGAAGTTCTAGTAAAACGTTTGAACGCAGACTGACTTTTTCTCGCATCTCACTCTCCACTTTCCTAAAATCGGCTTTTTCTTTTCATCGCCTTGACTTTCTCTGTGTGACAACTACTTGATTTCTAGACGATACCGCCGGAAAGAGTCAAAGTCAAGACAGACTAAGGCGATAGAGAGAATTCCTATGGAGTTCCCTTTCCGGGGGGGCACTCCCTTTGAGCTAACTGAGCTAATGGGGATATGCCGACAACTGATGAAATGGCACCAAGAGCTGAAATAGCAGCGCTTAGCCCCTGGATACACCGCATAAGCCGCGAGCCACAGTAACACATGATGTGTTAGTGTGAACACTGGCCATGATGAGTAGTAACAGAGGGGGTGACCTCTAGTCAAACCGATATACTCTACCCTTCGTTATTGAGGGTAAGGGCTCTGGAGAGCGAAATGCTACTTTTGTCATCATGATAACCCTCGCAAGATCATCTCCAAACAGCGACGCCAAAAGCGCTGCAGAGAGCTCTATCGGTAAGAGATCAGTAGCTGACTAAATAAAGATAGAATTCTTTTCCTTTCTGTAGCTCGAGGGGAGCCAACTGATTGAAAGTACCGTCTGTTGGCAAGACAGATCAGACTTCCATCACCCAGTCATGCTAGGGTTGGAGTAGCCCTTGCAATATGGGGTTTGCAATAGCGAACAGTCGGATCTTCCCCGCCGCCTCGATCTTCCGCCAGAAGCGGCCCAGCTCTGGACGAGTGATCATAGTATCCCACCACAATTGCTGGGCTGGCAGGATGAAACTATTAATCAACCACCCAAAACCGTCGGTACCTTCCTTCTGAGGATTAACTGGATTGTCAAATCCATCCTCACACCAGTGAAGACGATCTGCAAACCAGACAGAGCCTATGTAACTTAACGTTTACGGCTTCATCAAAGTCATTAATGCCGTAGCGTCAATGGGTAGAGTCTGATACAAGGTCATACCAATCTTGTGTCTACTCAACTCCTCTTCCTCGCTATCTAAGTGAGCGCTTTTCTGGCATATGCTCAATATGGTGTATGGATTGAAAGCAGTGCGACTCTCAGTCTGAAGCTCAAAGCAGTGCGACTCTCTGGCAGAAGAAAACCCTAGCGATGCATTTTTGTACATCCCTCCGCGTATGGCTTAGCGCCTCTTTTCAAGTGCCTAGTTTGATTTTGACGTTTTTGACCCTGATTTCATATTCTGATCCTTGGAAGTAGTAGGCAAATCAGGTTTTTTAGATTCATCGTCAGATTGCGTGCTATTGTCTAATTCGTCAGATTGCTGGAAATTCTCTCAGTAATTCTGTAAGTAATTCTGTAATTTGCCAAACCAGAACCCCTATCAGAATGGCATAGATGAATTGTAACCAAAGCGGTGGAGGCTTTTCATCAGTCTTTTCCTTTTCAGCAGCTGTGCTTTTATCATCAGTTGCTTGAAGCCGATAGTGGGTAAGTGTTAGATGAACGAACCCTCTTGTGGATCGCTTTCTCTTCTCCTCTGCGCTTCCCGCGCTCCGCGTTCTTCACGTCTTACTTGCTTTTGCAAATTCCTAAACTCTTTTCTCGGAGAGGGCGATGCCTCCTGGTCTCGATCGCCTTTACCGGCGCCTTTCTGATCCCTCCTCGTCTGGTGATACTCTGTGAATTTCGTGTTTCGGGCTCTTCTCGGTGATCACCCGGCCCGCATGATCTGCGCATCAGCTTAGGGGTCTTCGACTCGGTACAATCTCTTTCAAAGTGGCCCCATAGCGAACACTTTCTGCATTGTCAAATCAATCGAACGTCCATCTACGTCCCGCGCTCAATCGGGCCTCTTTGCTGCCCCTGAGAGTCATTGTTCCTTTATCATCCTCGTCCATGGCCTCCGCCTCCTCGCTCGGGGGTCTGGGCCTTCTTATTTGAACATTCCGGCCTCTCCTCTTCGACTTGATATGTAGTTCTTACCCAGGCCGGCGATTTTCCGTAGAATGATTAGCATATTGCACTAGTAGCAATATACTTGACGGAGGCACTCGCCCTACTAATACAAGTCAAGTGGGAGCGGACGAAGACCCAACCCAATCGTATAATAAGGTGGGGTAAGTCAACTTTCGTTTTTGAGTACGAAAATGAAAAAAGAACTAAACTAAATAGGCACTACCCCGCCCCCGGCGAAACCCTTCTCCGCCGTTACGAGGTTCTTCCGCTCTACTCTTCGAAATGGAAGGTCAGCTGACTGAGGAGTCTGTTTCGAGTCTGACAAAGTTGCTCCTCTGAAGCTGGGTTAAGGATTTGTCCCCCTCAACGACCCGAAGAGCGGTGGCTCAGTTGTCTAACACGCCGGCTGAGGTTGATACTTGGTGTATCAACGCTCGAAAAAGCAATCAAACATATGCTTAACACAAGCCCCGGGAACCTCTGGGCACAAGGGGTACGAGCTTCATTGCCCGGGGAAAGGCATAGAGCGTGTGGGCTCGGCTATTGCCCTTCTTTCATTCGCGAAGTCGAGGTGGGAAATAGCAAAATCCCTGGCGCGGGGCTAACAACCTTCTGTCCTCCCACCTCGCGTTCCCAAGCCGAGACTATCAAGCTCTCGGTAAAACGAAGGCCGTCTCTCTCTCTCTCTCTAGTGCTTCTGGTAACTGAGCTGGCATCGGTGGTGTAACTCAAATCCGATAGTAGGGCTTCGGGACATCTTACCACGACTGCTACCGACCCGAGCCCAACGAAGGAATAAACGGACGAAAGACTCGGGTTACGTTCTTTTTTTGTTTTACTATCCTTTTTTTGAAGCGGATAGTTCACAGTGCTCATTGAAAGTGTGATGTGAATTGGATAATGAAATGAATGAATTATGGGAGATGGTACAAGAATTCCTGCGGCCTGCTGGGGGAGTCCAGCCTAACATTCAGAACCACCCACCCGAAAATGCCCATGAGGGAGGGGCCCTTGAGGAGCCCCCGCAGGCGCCAGAACCAGCGGAGGTTCCCCACCCCGATGCCGAACGGGAGGCACTCTTAACTCATTGAAACACTCACATTCGTGAGCTAGTTCGTTCACATTGTGAACGGAAGCCATGGAAAAGGAGGCTTTCCGTGTATTTTCCGGAAATGAAAAAAGTATACTCAGATGTTACCAACGACATTATGTCGAGCGGTCTTGAGATCTCGACAATGGATACTGAAAGCCTCCGCGAATGCGTTGAGGAGGTTCATAAGAACCCCAATTATCTCAAATCCCTCATTAGGGGGCGCCTTCCAGATTAGCGTAGCGCTCAAAAGCTATGGGACTCTGAAAGATGGAAACAGGGGAGTTGGCTGAGAAAGATGGACAGTAACGATCGCGTAATATCAATTTATCGGCCTCGTCATCGAAAGCGGCTTCCAATTGCTCGGAAATTCTCAGCTATATGGGGGGCTTGGATGGTGAGCAAAAACAATTGATCAAGAAGTTGGTCAACTTTCGCATGAAAGAAGGTAAAAGAACGAGAGTTCGTGCTATTGTTTATCAAACTTTTCATCGCCCAGCTCGAACTGAACGCGATGTAATCAAACTCATGGTGGACGCCGTAGAGAATATCAAGCCCATATGCAAAGTGGAAAAAGTAGGAGTCGCAGGTACTATTTATGATGTCCCTGGGATTGTAGCCAGGGATCGTCAACAAACCTTAGCTATTCGTTGGATCCTTGGAGCAGCTTTCAAACGACGTATAAGCTACAGGATAAGCTTAGAGAAATGTTCATTTGCTGAGATACTGGATGCTTACCGAAAGAGGGGAATTGCACGTAATCAAAGGGAGAATCTTCATGGACTGGCTTCCACCAATCGAAGTTTCGCGCATTTCAGATGGTGGTAAAGTGAGACCACATAAAGAGCTCTTCCTCATTCAGTCAGATTCTGAAGTAAGTTGGATCCTTTTCCTTTTTGAATCTGCATATAGAAAGCCGGCCTTCCTCAGATTCCCCCCTTCATTCATTGAGTTGGAGGAATCCATAGGAGGCCCGCCCGTTATGCATTGCATGAAAGAACCTTTCTTTGTATGACTTCTCTTTTGCCTCAGGTCGAATGAGGGAGATCAATCAAACAAATCAATAGGCCATGAATGAAAAAGTAGTGGGCCTTTCACCCTCTTTCTAGTGACTCGGGGAGCTGATAAATGAACTTCAAAGGGAGGGAAGCTAGGTTTCCCATGTTGGTATGGCCGGGCATAAAAAATTGGGAAGTTAGGTAAGAGGTAGAGAGAGAGAACAGAACGGAACCGATAGCCCCGAATTATGTCAGGGCAAGAGAAAGAAAAGTCAGGACTCTCGTTTTCCGCATACGCATATAGGCTGTGAAAAAGAAGTCAACTTTGATAATAAAGAAAGAGAGTGATTCGTCTACTTTGTTAATAAGGTAACGGAACGAACTTCAAGTACTTCGTAGGACGCCGCCGTTTGCTAAGATGTGCTTCCACATCGTGAGCTTTAGTGCACAAGTCGTCGAATCCCTTTAAGGGTTGGGGCAGGAGTATTGACGACAAGTCGTGCCTGAAGTTGTTCATGCACATCTTGAGGAGCTCTTGCTGAGTAAACTTCTGGGGACAGGCAAAAGTAGGGGCTCGCCACCTTGCAATGAACTCCGTGACTGGTTCATTATCCCTTTGCTTGGTCTTGAGTTGTTCGAGCACTCCAACCCTTCTTTGTGTGTTGCTGAACTGCTTCCTGAACTCCGAGACCCTTGCTTCCCAAGTCGGGATCGACTCTTCAGAGGGGTGGGCGTACCATGTCAAGGTTTCATTTATCCAATGATTGTACGAAGAGCCTAAGGCACAGTGCCCCATTCTGCGCTACCGGCGCACATCTGACCAGGAAATGCGCTAGATGCTGGTGCGGGTCTCCCGTTCCGTCGAACATTTTGAAGTCTGGCTGAGAGAACCCTTGCGTATACGGCACGGAATCTATCCAAGCCGGATAAGGTTTGGTGATCATGCGGTTATCCTCCTCCTTTTCCTTGGCTTCTTGAACTTTTTTTCTTGACCAACGGATTCATTGTTGCGAGGAGGGTTGTTGGGCTTATGCCCCCAGTTGCTCTTGCTTCGTTCGGGGTACTGCCCCCTTACTCAACATAGGGCCGCTCGCGATGGCATGTTTGGCAATGCCCTCCGCATGTTGGTCTGCAGGAGTGGATCTTCGGCCACCACGGGTGCGTCTTGTCTTGCCGATGAAGCCGGCCGAGTGAGCCTTTCACCTGGCTAACACAGAAAGAAGCACGGTAATAGTGAAATCAAGGTTCCTTTTCTGATTCAAAGTAGCAAGCAGTGCTTCTTTCTTACTGGGATGGAGAACCCGGACCCATTCCCAACTCGACAACCAGAGACAGGCGACGTAGCCTTCAATTCCACGTTATGGGAGAAAAACCCCCTCTAGCGAGATTTGCTTTTCCTTCAGTGTCCCCCTTCTTTTAGTTTAGTAGGCGCCAGTCTTCCTCGATTCTCTTATGTATGTAGGGCGAGACAAAAAACGTCCGGCCGATGCGATGGAAAAAAATATGTACAAACATCTGACCAGGGAATGCGCATTGACTCATTCTATCTTGATAGAGAAATTTCTAATTCGACGAAATGAAGCACGGAGTGCCCGCTACTCGTTCATCATTCAGACAGATGCGCCTCTCTCCCAGTCGTTCGGGTTCATCGTTCAATCAATCATTCGCACGGGGAATAGAAAGGGGCCGGAGTGGCTTTTATGGGTAGAATGCTCCTCCAACTTGATTCTCCTGATATGGCTGGGTTTTCCGGCCACTTTGACTGCTGCCAAATCCTTCTTGAATGGAGGATCTTCATCCTGACCACCAGATCCTTCTTCTTCTAAGTGCAGCTATAGTGGAAAAAAAAAACTCTCGTCAGCCACCTTTACAGCATAGGCCCCTTCCCTTTTCAAAGCCCGATTTCTCATCAAGGAGAGCCGGGTGTGTGCTTCACTTATGATGAGATTGACAGATCAGTAGATCCATTACGCTTTTCTTTGATAGAAAGTTATCCTCAGGCCGTCCCTCTGTAGATGAGATTAGACCTCATGTTCGCCCTCACTGGATGATGAACCGCGAAGTTCATATTGAATTACTCGATCCAAGACATGTTATTATGAGGTTCTCATCACAAGAAGATTTCATTCAAGCTTGGACCAGGGAATCTCTCGTCATTAAGGCTTATTATTTCAAGTTTCTCCTGGTCTCCTTGGCTTGGTTTGATCCGCGGTTTGAATCTTCTATTGCACCGCTTTTGATCTCTCTCCCAAACCTTCCCCTTAATTTCTTCAATCCAGACTACCTGAAATCTATTGCAGAGGTGATAGGTAGGGTTCTGAGATTTGATGGCCCAACGATAGGGTTGGTGTGGCCAGACCACTGTGCAAATATAACGCTCGCGTCTGCGTGGAGATAGATCTCTTAAAGCCTAGGCCAAATCGGATCTGGTTAGGAATGGGTGCAGGAGTAAAATGGCAGAAAATCATCTACGAGAGAGTTCTGAAGTTTTGTTCCCACTGCATGCTTCGAGGCCACGACAATGAAAGTTGCAGACATCTTCTTCAACCTATGGAAAAAAGAGAAAAAACCTAAAAAGGGTTCAGAAAGCCTTTCACAAAGACCCTGACACAATAGGGCAAGCCCTAAATGAGTAAGGCCAAACTCAAGGCCTCAGATTCTCATGAAAGCCATTGATAATCATCAGAACAACCAGATCGTTATTCAGCCCTCAGATAAAGAGACGTCTACCCACCCAACTTTGGATCCCTCCCCAACGGCACGGCAATCAATGAAGTTGAATAAGCACTCCCGGCAGAACAATTGTATTGAGATTTCGAGCACTGATTTGATCGTTCATGATCCTGCTCCATCTGCTCTCAATACATTGATTCATCAATCCACTCATGATGATATCAATGCTAGTAATCTTCCTTTACAGCAGTCTCATTGCCATATCTCTGAGAACAATCATTCTGATATCGTTCCAAAAGAAGAGACATTGGCGGATATCTCTTCGAAGAAATCCGATTCTGTTTATAGAAATTCAAAGAGATTTATTGCAGTTCTCTCTCTTAAATGCATGCATAGAGAAGACTGGGCCCAAAGCATTGCAGGTGAGCAGATCAGCAAAGAATCTCTTGAATATCAGCAGCGATAGAGATTGTTCTTTTGGGTCAGAAAATTGGAGAACTTCCAGCTATCAAGGAGACGAAAAGCTTCTTCAGATTTTGATCTGACTTCCTTCATCATGGAGGGTAAGATATTGCTTACTTAACTTAACTTCAACTTCAAGGGCTCGACCAATTTGCTTTGTTATCAGATAAGGAACATATTTTGAGCGAGCCCCGACTAATAATAGAAAAGGCTGAAACAGCTCGGTTGTCCCTTTCTAGTCTAGTAAGGGGGGCATCCTCATTCCGGTTGAGGAAAATCTGAATCATGAGATTCATGCTCAAGCTGAAAAAGTTGAGAACTCCAAAATGAAAGGTAGACCTCTGACTAAATCTAAATCTAGATCAGTACAGCAAGATGTAGCTCATCCCCACTTTCAGTAACTTCATGATGAAAGCTCTTATCTGGAATATCCGGGGTATAGCAAGATCTGAATCTCGTAGAAGACTGAAAAATATTATCAAAAATCAGTGTGCATTGCAGCCATTCTTGAACCTATGATAGAACATTCGAGGATGCAGCAGATTGGCAGAAAGATGGGCCTCCCTAATACCAGCAACAAGAGCACGGAGGACAGCAAAATCTGGTTGGAGTGATGATGCGCAGGTAAAAGAAATTCGAACCTCAACTCAATGTTTCCCGGCTGATCTATACTGGGATTAACCCTTATTAGGTTAGGTTAGGCTATCCTTTATCTATGCCAAATGCAGCATCACTGATCGCCCTTTGTTGTGGGTGAATGAAAAACTATAGCGGTCTCATCTAATGATGCTTGGTTTATGGGAGGAGACTTTTCTATTCTCGCTGAAACTCATGAAAAGCTTGGGGTTCCAAACCTGAGAATAATGCGATGCTGGAATTTCAGGAGATGATTCACGCCCCTTTACGTAATGGGGCATGCTTTATTGTGGATATAAAGGCAGCAAATACACGTGGTGTAATAACCAATCTGGGATAACTTTATTTGGGCCCGTCTTGATGGAGCAGTGGTAAAGATGAGCTGGATCAAGCGATTCGCCAAGACTTTCGTTGAGCATTTGCCCAGAACTTGCCCCAACCTTCTTTCTATAAGGCCACTCCCTTCTGCTCATCTCCATGGTGGAGTAGCCAGTTGTCACGCAGCTGGAAGAAGCGAGAGGTAATGAGATTAGTGAAAACATCCGCCGTCTGATTGCCCTTTTTGATTTGGTTAAAGCCGCACGTAAAGGACCTTAAGATCGCCACGAGCAACTTTCTCCCGAACGAAGTGATAATCAAATTCGGCATCTTTCGTTCAGGCATGGAAGACCGGGTGAACAGCCCTATGGAGTGGAGTAAAGGGTGACACTGATATTTTCACAGTATATAAGTGAAGGGAGAGAGAAACGAAGACCCAGATCGCAAAGCACGTAGGAAAGTCATAGGAGTTCAAATGCGGTGACGGCAAGAGCTTTATATTCGGCCTCGGCGCTAGACCTGGACACATAAAAAATTCTCGGCAGGAAATTGAAGCTTGCTAATGTTAAAAAAGGGTGGTCGTAGATCAGGGAATGCCTTTATTGTTATTGTTAAGTTAAAGAGAATTGGCCGTAGAGAGAGCGCCTATCTCTCATAAGAGAAGAGAAGGAAAGCTACCATTTGGAAAGTCTATGAGTAGGACTGAAATTCCAAACGCTCCTAGCTCAGAAACCACACACAGACAAAGACATGGAGGCCCCCAGTCCAACTCATAAATCATAGACTAACAAATATACGTGACATACACAACCTGCGTGAAGTTTTCATCTTAATCAATCAAAGCACTTTTGAAAATGCTACTTGAATTTCTGCAACAAGTAACAGCAGTTTCTTTTAATACACTCTTATTCTTTGAATGAATCAAAAAAATTATACTCCTAAACTAGCCTTCTCTGTATCTTCAAAGACAGAAGTACACATCACAGGAAAAACAAACCCAAAAACAGAAGCAGAAGAGGAAATACTGGTAGATGGCTAGCAGATTAGCAGCAAAGTAAGCTTATAGTTCCCTTTGGCACAACAGGGTAAGTGGTCAACTCTATCTCATTCTCTCTCTGAGTATCTTCATACCAAAACAAACCAACAAATTCTCAACCCCTCTCACAGTCATCAATCCTGCAACACTCAAGCATTCAGATAACAACAAACACTTACCGTCCAAGCATCAAAAGAGTAGCCTGGGGATTGGTCCCTGGTGATACAGTGAATATCGAACCATCAACAACTAGGAGAGCATCAATCCCAATAACCCTGAAATTGCGATCAACTACCTTGCCCACAAGGCATCCACCATGGTAGTGCCATATAGTAATCACTGTGCGACGACAAAACTCTCCCATCAGCCGATCATTTGATTGATCAACGGGCCCCACGTATCTGAAATCTCGGCCCCCAAACCATTCCCTGAATTTGAAATCCTCCATGGAACGGCTCCTCAGTACATCACCGATCTCGCGGGTGCCATTCACACACCGCTCCACATCACCCGGATTACAAAAGTAGTGGAACCGGACAATTGGGTTAACCCTGACATCCGTAGATGCCAACCGGAGTGAACCTGCGGAGAGTGGCCCAGTAATCTTCTCCATCAGGGTGGCCACAGTGAGATACAGTGGTGAAGCTGGGTTCCGAATGAAAACAGAGCGAGCAGGGGAGGCAAAAGGTATGACATTGGAAGCTGCTTCAAGGTAAGCCCCTGAATTGGTTATGCCCACGACTTGTATCAGAGAGTGCTCCAATGGCATTGGGGGCACAATTGAGATGCCATTTCGGGGGTTATCATAGAGGAACTGTCCGACATCAGGCAAATGATGAGCCACAGGAATTCCCCACGATGAGAGGTACGGCCTCGGTCCAATGCCACTCAGAAGCAGAAGCTGTGGGCTTCCGAGAGCCCCAGCACAGAGCATCACCTCTCCCTTTTCACGCACCATTGCATGGTGGTATCGCCCTGTTTGGTCGCGAAAAACAACCCCAATTGCCGATTGCTTCGATCCAGAATAAGGCGAAGAAGAGGCTAAAATAATTCTTTCAACACTTGCATAGACAGCCACTCGAATATTCGAAGCTTTCGCATAGCTGAGGAGATCAGCAGCACTGTGTCTACGACCAGAACTGTCGAATGTCGAACCACCAATCTTGGTACCCACTGAATGATCCAAAGTAACCCCATTATAGGGATCAACACCGGCTTCCAATAGCCCGTCTCTGACTGCCGATTGCCAATTCTTGAGCTCCGGCCTAAAGACGATAGCCCTCTCAACCCACTCATAGGACTGGTTCACCACTCGTAGGTCCCAATTCACCCCTGACCTTCCGTAGAATTATTGATCGGCTCGACTATAGAACCCGGCATTGATAGCACTACTGCCGCCAAGAACCCGCCCTCGGGCATTGGGGACGCCGTCTTCGGAGGTGAAGGCTTGCGCCGGGGAGTAGAAAGCGTCGACCTCCATGAGAGTGGTGAGGAAGCTTTCTTGGGTCATCAGATTAGGCTTTCCGACGGAACACCGCCCCTTTCAAGCACCAGAACCCGATAATACTCAGATAGCGTTGCTGCCAACGGGCAGCCGGCGGTACCGCCTCCGACGATGATGTAGTCGTAGTAGTCCTCTGATGGGAAATCTGTGGCGTTGAACACAAAACCCAAATAACTCGGACCTGTAAACAGAAGAAAAAATTGATCAAAACCAACCAGTTACCAGTAAAAGGGTTTCAAGAAATACATAATAAACACAAGAAGAAGAGAAAGAATAAGAGGGTTATCGAATGATTACTTTGTTGAGACTGTGCTCTGGCCAACGAAATGAGAGTGAAGATCATCAAATACACGAGGGATTGAGAGCAAAGACAAATGGGTTTCGCCATTGTTTGTGATGTGATCAAGAAAGCTAGGGCTGCTTTTTTGGGGTGTTCTTGGAAAGGAGAATTAACAGAGAGAGAAGGAGATGGTTATTCTGTTTTGGGTTTGACGAAATGACATTGTACTGGGATTGGGTTAGAGAGAGAGAAAGGAAAGAGAAGAGCATATAGAGGAAGGGAATGAGATGAAAGTACGGAAATACGGACATGAGCCCGCGCAAACAAGCTCTCAGGCAAAAAGAATTGGAAATAGGCCAACCCTTTTTAGAGAACTGTTCGGAAGAACAGATAGGAGAAAGCCGATCAACAGGCTACAGACACCACTTCTCGAGATCTCGCTTAGTCTTTGAATAGAGCCGCAAACCAGATTAAGCTGTGCCGGAATGATCTTGCCGTGCCGCTATTACCCTACACGAAGCGAAGAGAGTAGATGTGAAAACCGAAAGAAAGGTAATGGGATACTCCATCGCTACAGATTACCGACGCCTGCCAAAGGACGAATGGACTGAAGCTCCACCCCTACTTACCTCAGAAACGTCTGAATGAAGTCTCTACGCCAGCTTAGCAGCCGGGCCTTGATTGCCGACAAAAGATCCAGAGACTAAGGAGAAAGCTACGGGAATGAAATTCAATATCAGGCGGTACTTACTGTGCTCTAAAGCGCACTGAAAACGCTTTTGAACAAGCAGAAAAGCCAAGCTAAACTGAAAAGAAGCTAGCCACCTCCCTACGGTTACCTTCTTTTGCCATCTAGACCGACTCACCGCCCTTCTTTCGCGGTAGACTTGAAATCTTTGTTGAATAGTGCGCTATTGCTATAGCTTAGGGCGTCTATCGCGTTGTTATAGCGGCTCTTCTCCTTCTCGCTTGCGTGCTTTTGCTCCTCGCACTTTGTGTTGTTAAGGGCGCGCGAGGAGACGTGTTTTGTGCGATAGTAGCTTCTATAGTACTGTACTCCGTATGGAATGGAGCCATCGTCGCAGTTTAGTGTGGAGTGCCTGCAGCTCTTTGTGCTGCTCGGCGTGCACGGTACTTTCCATCGTCCGTTCGCGGGAATGATCCCTCTGGAGTTGCCGGCACGATCACTGCCTTCTCGTGTGCGTCGCGTAGTGGGAAGCTGTAGTGTTCTGCCAGTTTCGCGATAGCTCTTCTGGAGAGCGCGAGGACTTTAGCCTCTCTGTGCGCCCTAGTGGATACGATTCTCAGAAGTGACTGCTCTAGCCAATGCGCATGCGTGCCTTCCTTGATGCAATTAGGCTTCTCGCGTTGATCACATAGCTTCTGTAGTGCGTGTACTCAGTGTCTCCTTCGCTGTCCTATCGCGGTATGAGTTATGTACGTAGGGTGCGCGTAGAAAGCGTATAGTGCTCTTGTTTGATTGTAATTGAGTTGACTTACTCAGAAACTTTCCTTTAGGGTGAATGCACGAGGTGAGCGTCTTTCAATGCTTGTTTTGTTAGTTGTTTAGCCTATAGCCTTGTTGCTAAAGCTGTTAGCGCGTAGTCTGTCTCATATGCCTCCAAGGGCGGTGGGTGGGTGTAGTACCGCACAGAACGCGGTTTAGCGCTTAGACCAAGACGGCTACTCTTACCCGTCTAGGGCAGCAATCCTTCCCCTGGGATTGTGAGAAGCTGGATTTGTCGACCCCTAAAGCAAATCACTCAATTTGGACTAGATATGACTGCGGACCTATTGTAATGCGCTCCAACAGTTTTTCCTATTTATGATTATGAAGAGGCTTCTGGTGCAAACTCAAACTTTTCAATCGCTTCGTCCTATTTTTTTTTCCTACTCGGATTATGAACTGGTTCAACTTGATTCGTTGGAACCACTTCATTCAGATCCACGGAGCTACGAAGCTCGGACGGTGGGGAAGGAATGAAAAGCCTAACAAAAAGGCAATGGGTTCCAAACCTCGATCTCTGGTACGTATTGCGAGTCAGAGTGGATTGAGGAACCAGCGCCAAAAGTGCCTACTGGCCGGTCACCGTTTGGCTAAGATCCTCTCTCAAGCTTGATGAGCGATGCGCGCTTGAACAGCGATCGAGAAAGCCGTGGGCCCCGTAGTACCCGCATACGACAGCTCTGCGGAGCTTTGCGGGTCGATAACCTGTTCGACGTCAGATCCATTCGCGCGCGCAAGGCGCTGTCAGCAATGTCGCTTCCGGCTAAAAACAGACTGTATAAAAAGAAAGACCTATCATCAAATAAATCAGAAAATGTTACGAGATTGAGATTTACCGCATTTAGTATAAGCTCAAGACACTAAAGTGCTCTAACCGCCTGTGATCAATCCATAAAAACTTATATAAAATAAATAGGAACTCAAAACAAGTACATGCTCGAGCATCATTGACCCACAACAACTAATAGGGTTATCAAACCCAACATTTTTTAACTACTTGATTTTGGTAACTACATAAACTACCACATATGCCTTTCTAGAGCTTCAAAAGCATTATGCTAACTACATTATTTGCGAAACTTGAATAAGTCAAAGGGTAGGCCTGAAAATTGGAAAAACCAGTTGACGGAAGAGACTGTAACTACTTTTTGCTTTCTTCTAGTCTCTCCGGTCACCAAGGATGATCGCCCGCACAATGAGCGATTGCTGTTCATTTCGCAGCATTTGTAGCCTCCTCTCGAGGCCCCTGATTCTCTGATCCGTCGCGCTCTTGCTTCCTTCCCTAGGGTTCGCCGGGCGCAGGTGTCTCCAAAAGGCTGTTAAGAGTCTCTGGCATTCGCGCAGGTTGTTCTCTACGTGCTGTATTTCCTCTCCAACTTGAGCGAGCCTTTCTGCAATAGCCATAGTTCATCAACCGCGCTAATCCAAAAAATTCTTTGATTTTCTTTTAGAGCACGAAGGCTTATCGAGCCTCTATTTATAGAGTGTAGAGTAATCCCGCCATGCGGCACGAATTTGATGGCAGGCACAATCCTTACTAGTTTTCCGCAGTTGAGTACTATCATGCCTGTTTGATGAACAAACTAACTACCTTGCGAAGCAACACGCCCCCACAATCACGCTGCCTGTGTGAACAAACAAACAAACTTGACACAACCAGCTTAAGCAGTTCCGCCTAATCGATCGCTGTGAAGTAAGTAGTTCCGCTGGCAGACCGTTTCGTGTTTGTTGTATAACGGGAGGAGGAGACGCTTGCGAACCCCTTACTGCCATCGAAGAATCTAAATTTCTCGCATGTCAATGACAATTTTTGATTCCATGATTTCTAACTAGAAATTTGACCTCGGAATCATTGATCCAAACATCGTATAGATCGACACCTCAACCGAACAAACAAGCGCGCAGATTAGAAAACAAAAGAAAAGAAGAGGGTAAAGTAATTTAGTAAAGTAATAAGGGTTCGAGAGGCTTGTTTGAGATCAAAAGGAGTAAATGCATAAATAGAAATAAAGTATGATTCGGTTCGCTTTTTTGCAAACTGACTACCCCCCAATCCCCTATTAGTAAGTGAAGTTGGGTACCCACGTGACAACTCAAAAATCCGCCCGATCACCCCTTTTTATTATCATTCTGAAATGGTGTTGGCGTCCATTATGGTGGATGGGTGGGGCTTTGGTAATGGGCTTGACCTTCGCAGGTAAATAGCTCCATCCCAAAGTAGGCCTGAGAACTGGTCAAGGGGGTCTTGTCTTGCTTCTGCCCATTCGCGGCTATCCAGCTGAAAACTTTTGAGGCAACCAGACGAACGAAAGGAGAGTTCTTGGTTGAGTTGATTCTTCGATTCTTTGTTTGTGAATAAGCGACCAAAAGAAAAAAACCTGCACAAATCAAAAAGAACATTCCCTCCGAACGCGCTATGAGTATCTGCTCTCGCAAAAAAAAGCAGATAATCGGTTGCTGGGATAGCTCTGAAGTGGATTAAGAAACCCATCTACGAACTCAGTAGGGATGGGGGGATGCGACCCGGAAGCTCTGCAACAACAAAAAGACTCATAGGCAAGGGAGCCACAGTCCCGGGAAACCCTAAAAACCTTCGATTATCAGAAGGGATAACGCAGAAGGAGATTCAATGATCCCACTTAATAGATAGAAGAAATCTAGGAGAGAGGGGACATACGTAGACTACAACGCCTGTTGCTGGTCGTTGTCCGCTGAGGCAGGGAGGTAGCCGTATTATGTCCGACCTCATGTCCTTCTGCTTTGCAGCTTAGTTCCTGTTACTCGTGATGCGGGGAAGATTCTCCAAAGTTGAGCCCTTCCCTTTTGCACTACTCCCACGGGTGGTTGAGTTTCAGGTGGGCTTTTGGGGATGCATTCTAGCACAGGCCGTGACTACGTTTTTCCGTTGGTTGATGCTGCGTATCGCACGCTTGTTATATTTGTCTATATAGTTATAGTTAGAACACTATAACCAACTGAAAGCGGCCGGGGTGTGGTTTTGTTTATGATCCAAGGATGTAGTTGTTGAACCCCCTATTAATTAGTTCCAAGAAAGCGGCCGTTCACGTCAGGAATAGAGGTTGTTGATGTAGTTGCGCACGTTTTTTGTTTTTTCATCGAGATGGAGTTGGTGTTCAGTGGTTCATCCGTATCCTCCACTCGTTCAGTCTTTTTTAGCCGGAATGGAATGAAGAAATAGTTGGGTCAGGCAATGAATGAGCGATTGAGTAGTCAACCGATCCTATCACCCCATAATCCGCAACCTTCCCGTCGGTTGGTGAAGTGGTTAGGCTCCCCCCACTCAGTTTTTTAGGTTCCGTGTAGTCAGGGTCGGTCACCCCCTGAGGAATAGGATTCCACTCCAGCCCTACCCCATCTGATCTTTCCAGCCAGCTGACACCCGAACCTTCCCGTGCCGCCCGAGGAAGCTACGACCACACCCTCTCATCCTTTAGTTCTGTTAGCGCCTGACCTGTATGCCGCAAGCCAGCCATTTATGTGATCGACTATGGGATTCGATGCCAGCACGTAAACTGATTCTAGGCCGAGAAGGGTAAACGAGAATGAAGAAATAATATAGAATAAAAATATATTTTCTTTATTCTTTTTCTTTTATATATTAGATAGCCATCCCCTCCACGAACGACTCGATCGACCGACCTCTCCAGATGAAGATCTTCCCTCAGCGGGTTATTACGGTAAAGGAGAGGGATAGAGTGGCCAACCAAACCACTCTACTTTCTAGTTCTTTCAATCGACCATTTTCTACATTGGCTTTCTAAAACAGAGTTCCGTGCTCAACCCATACCGTGGCTTCTACAGTTCGTAGTGAGCAATCATCCCAAACCTTTCCCAGTAATCCTGAATCCTGGGTGCACTTTTTTGATTTTCTTTTTTTAGTGAATTTTTTTGAGATTATAGGATCTTAAAGACAATTCTCAAAATCAAAGGAAGGAGTTGTATCACTGGAGTGGGATCCGGAGTTTCAGATAAGAAAGAGAAATGCCATTCTCATTTGACTATTCAAGGATTCGGAAACGAGACTACTGTTTTCTCTTTTTTTTCATCATGGAGCGCATCGCATTATGACTTTACTTTTTTTTTGACGGAGTGTACCACTACTTCGTATTCTTTCATTTTTTGTAGAAGCGGGTCGGGAGCGGACGGAAATGCTCGGGCTCAGCCAGGGCATGCTTTCTTCTTTCCGCGGCGGATCTTCGCCAAACAAAAAGGAGAAGGCTTCTTGGCTCGAGTCAAGACGAGCATTTCCGTCCGCTCCCGGGGGCATTCTACCCCTATGGAGGAAATTGAATTAGGCGGCCCAACGGCCGAGGGGCTGGAGAACTCTTGTTCGCAGCTTCATTGCGGAATAACGGATAGACTGGCTGCTCTCTTGCATATGGATATACAAACAGAAAGAGAGACTGTTATGGATATAGCAAGCTGGCTACATGGGGACTCCATGGATCCATACTTCCTATTATCTATCCTTATGGACCTTCACTATTCGGGAGAGGAGGGGGAGTGCTTCCAGGAGGCACTCTCCTTTTATGACCAGTTTTTCGACTCCATTCCCATTCTGGGATCCATGGGGTGAATCAATCCCTCTTTCCCATGCCTTTCTTGGTCGGACCAACCCAACCGGCTCCGCGCGGGCAAGAAAAAGTCTCTCTATTTTGTCTTTCGGGAGCAGAGCTGTCAAAGAATGAACCAAACCAAATGATTGTTCTAGAATGGCTATTCCTTACAATTGCTCCTTGTGATGCTGCGGAACCATGGCAATTAGGATCTCAAGACGCAGCAACACCTATGATGCAAGGAATAATGGACTTACATCACGATATCTTTTTCTTCCTCATTCAGATTTTGGTTTTCGTATCATGGATGTTGGTTCGCGCTTTATGGCATTTCCACTATAAAACGAATCCAATCCCGCAAAGGATTGTTCATGGAACTACTATCGAAATTCTTCGGACCATATTTCCTAGTATCATCCCGATGCTCATTGCTATACCATCATTTGCTCTGTTATACTCAATGGACGAGGTAGTAGTAGATCCAGCCATTACTATCAAAGCTATTGGACATCAATGGTATCGGAGTGCGCCTCTTCACGAGGGTTATTTAAGTGCAACGAAATGTACCGGTGGTTCGCGAAGCATCTGGCTTACCGGTAATCTCCTATTCCCGTCGTCGAGAGACTAGAAAAACTATAGCATGCCAGAAACGGGGAGTGGAGGTGGTTAGACCTATACCCCGAAATGCTCCCAAGGAGCCTATGGTTCCATTCTTGTTGTTGCTGGAGGTACACATCCCTCTTCTCGGTGTGGAACGATATACGAGAAATAGATGCTCAGCCTGCAATGTCCGATAACGGCGCTGAAGTAGTGAATCTATCGGCACCACTGCAGTGGCATACAACTTTGGACCTAACGGCCGGCCCCGTAACCTTTCGGAATGGGGGATCCCCGTTGGCAACAACCACGGTAGTAGTTGCGGAACTACTGGGCCGGGAGAGGACAACCTGTTGTTCCTGCTCCTCTTTCTTCGCTTCGGGGACGGAGGTCCTACGGTAGGTAACAGCAGGCACAAGCAACTTGACCGAAGGGGACCAGCGCTTCTACTCCTCCACCGAGGAGCCGTTCGCAGCGAGAAGCAAGGGATGTCGTGAACGGTGGGAGGTCACAGAGAATTGACCTATTCATAGAGTGATCCTATGATCGATATAGGATATAGACTCTCTCTTTCCTTATTCTTATTCTGAAAAATAAAAGATTTTTTGAAAAAAAAGAGTACGCGCGCGTACTCTTCTTCTACGAATCTACAGATCTCAAAATCGAAGAACGAGCTAGGGTGACGAAAAGAGAGAAGCGTTATGACTCGATGACTAAGCGTGATGATTAGAGACTCCATTCCATGGATTATCCAAGATTTTTGCCGTACTTTATGGGAATTCAAAAAAGGGTTGGGCTAGCACTTAGACAGTGCGAGCTCGGCCAAGAGCTGTTGAATACAGTATTCTTCAATCATTTGAGAACCGAATGAGCAGTAGATGAGTTTCTAACAGAACAAAGAAGCCATCTCATCTAACCTTCTGTTCAGCCAAGAGAGGAATCCATAATAGGTGGTTTCATTAGAAGCCAGGGCGCGGAGCCCGCTACGCTCAGTCAAGGAACGAGGAAAAGCAAAATGGAATGAATGGTTGAAGGGACTGATGAGTGAGAGCGCTACGAAGAGCAAGTGCTGTCTCAACACTGAGAATACGATGCCCCAGGAAAAAACAACGGCCGAGCGCGTAGAGCAACAAGTTTTTGCGGGCAGGAGTTTCAAATCCATGAACTTCGTACAGAGCATCTCGGAAAACGATGAGCAATTGGAGCGGAAAAACAAAGATTTTGTCCATTTACCACCGATCCACAATAATACCTTTGTTACCGTGACGGATGCTATGGGGAATCAAAAAACTGGGGCCTCCGCTGGTTGTTTGGAGGAATTCAAAGGGGGGTCTCGTCTTTCTCGGTATGCTGCTGAAGCAACTGCAGAACATGTCGGGCGATCCGCCAGAAAGATGGGGATGAAGTCGGTTGTAATGAAAGTGAAAGGATATACTTATTTCAGGAAAAAGAAAGCAGTGATCTTGAGCTGGAGAGAAGGTTATACCTTTGCTGAGTGTAAGCGAAGTGAAGGAGTAGGAGATCAATCTCAAATTATGTACATCCACGATGTGACCCAACTTCCACATAATGGATGCCGACTCCCCAGGAAACGTCGTGTTCAAATAGTTCCAAGAAGTTATCCATTTTAACTTTACAACAATTCCGGAAAAAATCTGACTCGGAGGGGAGGGAGTACGCGCGCTAGCGCGCTACGGCTGTTAAGGCGCGCTAGCCTTTTGAAGCAGCTAGCAGATTCTGAAGAAATGAGCTTCAGGCTGTGTAGTCTGATGCAGCTGGATGAAGACAGACGGATGGGGGCTGGAAAGAAACAATAGGTATGACGGGGAGAATCTTTTCAGTGTTAGACTAGGTCCTGTTATGCCAAACAAACTGGCCTGTGGTTACTCTGGAGCCGTTGCCCCACCCTGCGCAAGACACTTCGAGTTTAGTAGGCCAGTCGTCAGGTCAGTAGTTGGGGGTTGTGTCAGTGAGGGGCTGCAAGCAAGTAGAGTCCGATAGTGAAGGGAAGAGGCAAGTAGCGCGTTAGGAGTCTATAGAAACGAAAAAGAAGGCCCTGCTCTACCATGGATTAGGCTCGTAGTCAGACGAGCTGAGCTGCAAGAAGTCTACTCGTCGTTGAGTCTTTCCGTCTGCGAGAATAGCCACCCACTTCGATGTTACAGACGAGGATTCGGTGCCGTCCTAAAACGCTTTGTTTTCAACATTCATGGCCATCGGTCGTCGTTCGAATCGGGAGAGGATGTGGTGGTAACCCCCGCTGCTTCGTCTAGAGCCGGGCGTCCTGCCGTGTAGGAAGACTCACCCTAGCCACTATAGCGACCCCACCCCCAACTCTAGCTGAGAAGCACCCTCCATCCACTTCCCCTTTTCCGTGTGCCCACCCGCCCGCCCGGTTCGGTTGTTGAGCCCCTTTCCGATTCCCTCACCCAATCTCATGAGAAGCAAGCCCAGCGGGCCTTGCCTTAACCTGTCCCCAGACAGCCAGCCAGCCCTCACCAGGCTGGCATTGCGAAATGCTCCGCCACGAAGCAAGCTCTCCCGAATACGACAGATGCGGAAGTGGGGAAGCCGGAAGTGGCTAAAGAAGTCGGAGGAAGAAAGTCGTTGGGCAACTGTATGCACGAGGGTACATTCTCTGGGAATTGGCAACATTGATAGAAAGGGGAAGAAAAAGGGGGTAGGAATAGACTTTTTGAGGTGTAGCTAAACTAGAGTAGTCGGCCTAACCTTCGGTTCCCGTAACCAAGTTTTTCTTTCTCACTCCTTATGTACTGTACTTTTTGTTACTTCATCCATACTTTTTTTTACTATTTCTTCAGTGTGGGGGGTTTGGAACCCTCTACTTCGACTTCTAACTAAAGGCGAACAGCCGGCATTGCAAGCAAATAGAGAGCCCCCGCCCGTTTGAGTCGTTGCGAGCCGGAAAGCGTACCGGCAGTTTGAGTCGCGACGCGAAAAGGCCGCTTGCTTCAAATATTCTATTCTATAGATATATCATAGAATATCTATCTATAAACAATAAGAGTTTCTAAAACAAAAAAAGAAAATTTTGTCTTTTCTTGTTTATCCAATTGTTCATTCCTGGGAAGAGGAAGAAGCTGATGGAGCAAAGGCCTCCTCTTTCCGTCCGCTCTTCCCGAAGTGAGCGAATTGCATGTAGAGATCCGTAGGGGCTTATAGTTTAATTGGTTGAAACGTACCGCTCATAACGGTGATATTGTAGGTTCGAGCCCTACTAAGCCTACCACCCCTACAGTACAGTCGAAGTCCGCGCCACCCTGCGGATCTCAATCTAGCGACGGCACCTGGAACCACACTGCTGCCGCTGCCCTCCGGGCACGCCTCCTACGCTTACCACTCACCTACGCTCTTGCAGCATGCCTCCTTCGGGCAATACGGCTTTCGTAATACGCGAAGCAGCTGAGCGATAGCTCTTCGATCGCTATATTCTTGCGATAGCGAAACCTATGAGTCTTTTTGTTGTTGCAGAGCTTCCGGGTCGCATCCCCCCATCCCTACTGAGTTCGTAGATGGGTTTCTTAATCCACTTCAGAGCTATCCCAGCAACCGATTATCTGCTTTTTTTTGCGAGAGCAGATACTCATAGCGCGTTCGGAGGGAATGTTCTTTTTGATTTTGGGGTGCTCTAGTTTCGCGATCCTTATTATAATTTCGTACTCTTGTGACCGCATTGGTGGGGGATCCCCCGTCGCCCTTTGAACTTTCTTGTTTTTTCCTAGGTCACCCCCACACAGACAAAGAACACAAGTCAAACGCACAGAGAGGTCAAAGGGGAACAATCCGAAGGGTGGAAACTGGGGGGGAAGAACAAAGAAAGACCACACTCAAGATTCTGTACAGGGGTCAGGTAGTGTACAGAGGGCTCAGTTGAGTCTTCAATCTCTCCTTCCACTGCTCGTTGGTTAAGGCTTTTTTTTTTTATATGGCTTCAATCGATACCCATTCACCAGGAAATCCTTGTCTTCACCATCTATGGGCCTGAGTCGGACAGTCCCATTGTTACAGCAACTATTTCATAAGGCCCCATCCATCTGATTTGGAACTTCCCCGGGGAATCTCCATATCGTTCATCGTATATATATAAGGGCCCCCGGCTGAAAGACCTTTGGGCTCTTGCATCGTGCCATTTTCTTCTCTGATCGTGCACGAGCTGTGTACGGCTTCCGCTCCTCTCTCCTCATCTCATCCAATGAGAAGAGCGGAACAGCTCTCTGCCTCTGCGCTTCGTCCAAATTCAGATCTAGCTGTGCTGCGATATAAAGTAATCTCTCGTTCGATCGGCAGCACAGCAGTTCTTCCATACACCGAAAGGGTGAGAGGCCGGTAGTGGTTTTCCAGGTGGCGCCCTTGGGCCCACACAGCGTCCCGGGGTTTTTCCTCCCCTGTGTATACCAAAAGAGAAGATTCTCGAGCTCTCTTTTGCTTACCTATGCTTCTCTGTTCTCTCTAAGGTAGTATGGACTAGACCGAAGATGCGTGATACCTTCTGCAGCAACTGATTGATAACAGAAAAAAAAACACTTGGGTCTAATCATTCTGATCTGTTCTTTCCACCTCCGCTTCCGGTGAAGATGCAAGAAGATGTCTGGCTTAAAGGGTACTGGTACTACTGGATAAACTACTACCTACCGGGGAGAACCACTACCTAGGGTAGCTTTCTCTACCTATGGACGCGGCGCTTTCTCGACCTACGGAAGAGCGTGGATAGAGTAGTCATTATCTCCATCATTTCTGGGGGCTACTAAAGATGTAGTGGAAGAGGTATGAATTACCCATTTCTAGATCCTCCAGACCGCCATTGCGATAGTAGCCACCCTTGACTTTGAGGTTCCGTGTAGTCAGGGTCTACTTCTGATTGAAAGCTGCAACTATGGGGGGACCGACATAAGCAAGAGCTGGTGGATCGCGGCTACCTAGCATCATGGCTACCAGCACCACCAGCATCAGTAGTTCCAGTAGCTGTTGCGGATCGAGATGCAGTACCTGTTCCATAGCTCACGCCCGGGTCGATATACGTAACACATCTCATATCCAACAGTTCAAGGCGCATATATAAGATCCCGCGTGCGCTAATTGACCCAACATTGATCAATGGTCCAACAGGGGGAGCCAGAGCCATTTCTCCGGGTTTCACTCTACACGGATGGAGAAAGGCCCTCCTTTCTTTACGGAACTGCATCTCTAACTGCTTGTGCAGCTTCAATAGATACATCTGAGAGCTGGGTCTGCTGCCGGGAGAAGCATAAACCTCGAATCCTGCCGGAATGAATAGGTATAGGGGCTATTTGTTCTCGAATCTACAGGGGTGTTACGGGGCGCCCATGCACTGGAGGTCAGAATCACGCTTACGAACGTCGGGATCTCGCTCCCTATAGCTACTGCTATTGGTGCTTCTGCCAGATCGAGACTCCCCTTTCATTCAATTCCTTTGATCGAAGGTAGAAGTGATCGGTTCATCTTGCTCGCCCACGAAGATGGGCATAGGAGAAAGAGATATGAGGTGCAATAGGGGGAGATGAGTTGAGGACTGGCTCCACTCATCGACAGGCTATGGGAATAAGAGCATACTAGCCCAAGGGCTGCCTTCGAATCGAGGGATCAAATGGAGGATTGATTCGCTTGAAATAGGCCCCTATCACTACAAGCCGGAATCAAAAGTCAGTACCGATTTCAAGAGCAGAACAAATCTCTCTTTCCGGCTGGAAGAATGCCCGACTAGATGAGGCAATGAACATTTTATGATTCCCACTCTTTTCCTAGGAAGGTGTAGATTCCTACTCCGAAGACGAAGAAGGCCATTAGTGATAGTGATATGGGCAAAACCTGTTGTTGTCGGAAGAGATCCCGGTCTGGTTGAGATGGCCAGTGCCAATGCGCCTTCGATAGCTTTATTTCCTCATTTTGAATGGTTGATTGCTCCAATGCAACCATCAGAAGCTACTCCAGCTCTAGTTAAGATTCTAACAAATTGATTAGCCGTGTCTGCCTTGGATTGTGCACTCGGCGTGAATGAAAGCGACAATGAACATTGCCTTGTTATTATCACCCCTCTTTGTCTACTAGGCGTCTTATTGGTCGTGTGGAACATTCTTATTAATGTTAATGCATTTATCTTCCGTTCTTCCCGGTTCTTCAGGTGGAAAAGTAGTTCGGGCTTATGCCTTCTACGAAGCCTTTCTTTGTCACTTCGAAAGCCTTAGTGTCCCTTTCGTGCTGTACTCGCTCCTTCGCGTATTGGGATTTGGCATAGGAACAAGACTAGGAATAACAAGCCCCATTCGTAACCGCCGCAGCAGGAACAGGCTACTTGATTCCTTTCGGTAACCTAAATTCGTAGCCTTCACGTAGCTCGCGTATTCAATTAACATTGTCTCATGCTTGGCTCGCCAATGGAAATTTCCTTGGGTCACCCTGGTCATTAGCCTATCTTGTCTTGTCTCCGATGGTCCCATCTTTCCTATCAGGTAGCAATCCCACCTGCCATTAAGCCTGACCTGACCGGCTTGTATACCTTTTTCTTTTTAGTCGTTATTGAGTTTTATCTTATAGGAGACTTCTTCTCAAAACTATAGGGTGGTTTGATCAATAGCTTCTTTTGTCCATGCCCTTCTCCCCCCCTTACTCAACATAGGGCCCTCCCTTTTTCGTATGTATAGGTTGGGAACCTCAACCATTTACACTAATTGCTCTCTCGGGGTCAACGAAAGGAATCGAAAGTAGACCATGAACCATAGCCAGTTACAATGTTGATTGCCTTATGCATGCTCTTCTATAGCGGTGATAAAAAAGCTTTCCCACGCTCTCTTTCAGGGATCATTCTCGCACAGCCTTCAATGTAGCTCCCGGAAGAGTAAGGAGTTGATTCTGAGACTTGAAAGAGCTGGAACTAGAAGTCAACGTTTAGCTTGAACAATGGTTTCATTGAAACCGATTGTTGCGAGCCATCCAACTTAGACAGCAAATCTCGTAGAATAGTATGTCATCGCGCATACGAGCATGCTATCAGGCATGTCGCTGAGCAGCGTCACCGCTCACGTAGTGGCTTATAAATAGAATCACTAAATCTTCCTTCGCGGGTGGTGGAAGGGCCACTATTACTATCTTCCTCTAACGCGGGTAAGAGGGCTCTCGTGGAATTGTAGCTTCTTCTAGCACAAAGAAATATGGCACTTGTACATAACTTACGGAGGGAATGGGCGATTCTGAGAGATGGCATTCAAGTAGCGCTACTGGGAAGAGAAACCAAGTCCTTTAATGATAGATTGATTTTGAACGAGGGCTTGGAGTTATTCCTGCACGGCGGATTTCCAGCATGCATGAGTTACAGCTTCAGAGTAGGATTTAGGTTCCACTTTAGAAGAAATGAAAGAAAGAAATGCACAATGTTCAGCCTTCCTGGACTAACCTACGGTAAGGAAAGGGAAACATCACCAGAGTATACTACTGACAGGAGAGGGACTAGTTGGTACTCGACTTCAAGCTGGCAAGCGATGGGACTAGCTAGCCTATCTAGTCTAGTTTTTCAGCTGCTGTTAGGGCTAACCTAGCAGTTGTTGTATCTAGCTTTCGAACGGGTTCTGTATATGGATCCTCTGCCACCCAGCTTCAAAACGCTGACTCTATAGGGGTTTGGAACCCTAACCTAGGTTGGGCGCTCCTGCGCCTAGGGGTTTTCTCGCTTGTTGGCTTTCGCTTGCTGGAGCAAGGCAGGGCGCCGCAACGCGTCAGGTTGCTCTTTGCCGGCCAACCAACAAGCAACTCCATGAGCGCTGACGCGCGCCCCTACCCCTATAAGTCAAAAGCGCGTTAGCGCATCCGTTTTCTTTGCTAGGGTTCCAAACCCCCTTTAGATATTAGTAGAGTAAGGCGTTTTCTTCGCTTGTGGTTGGCCGGCTTTCAAGCCTTCGTTTGCTGGGTAGTCCACCCGAGCTTCGGTAGGGAAGTCCAGGAGCAGCACTAGAGGGAGATCGATCAGTACCGGATTTCATCTCTCCTTCATCGGTATTGAGATCAGTGTCCTATAAAGCGTGCGCTTCTTCTGGTAGGTAATCCGAGTAGTCCGATAGGTATGAGTTCAATGTGACTCTTGATTCGCCATCCCTTGATTCCTCTAGCCCCGGCATTTCAATCTTGAGATTCACATCTTTCAGCGGGATGAGCCCCTGTTAGGGCAGTCTTGGGTGCTCGATTCACTGATTCCTCTTCGTCCGATCATGGAAATCTCATCCCCTGGGTAAGGCAGGGAACCGAGTCGAGTCATCGGGTCATGCGCATCATCGGCTTCATTACCCCCTGACCCAGAATGGTTGGAATTCTCAGGGGGAGGTAGTGATGGATAAGGTGGTGGATCGATCGGGAATACCTGACTTTATGTATGTAAAGTGGTCGAATCAATTCTTCGGAATGGGAGGTGGACTCTACTGTTGTGGGCTCTCCCTATGTTGGGTGTTCTATACCCCCTTGGGAATCAAAAGATGAGAGAAGAATGTCAGACCTCCTCCCCGCATCTCGATCAAAACAACTTCTTCCGATCCGAGCACCTGTATTTGTCTGTTCGGAGTTAAGGTGCTGATGAGGCGGATCAACTTCGGTTATAGCCGGGGGAGAAGACATTGATGTTCTCCTTATTTCTTTGTCGGCCATCACGACTCTATTTGGGGGATTCCTCTCAAAGTCGTCTGCTAGTGAGAAAGGATCAGGTGGAACTGGGTATTTCAACTTCTCTGCTCGGCCGATCAGATCGAATTCAAGAAATCCATCAGTCGCAAGAGTTCCTCCTTCTCAGACAGAAATGGAAAAGCAGGGAATTCGAGAAATGCATCAAAGCCTGCTGATAGAGGTGGATATGTTAAGTCGAGATTCCACCGGGGTTCTCATTGTAGGCCTTAACCGAAGTCATCTCTGTTTTAAGAATTCAAGCAAGAAGAAAAGACTTGAACTTCGGAAAAGATTTTAGCAAGCATTGGAAGCACTGAAGGAAGAATTCTCGGTTGATATCTCAGCGGAAAGTGTTTATCTCAGAGAAGGGCGTTTTCAAAATGAAGCTCATTCAAAGACTTGGTCGTCGTCGTTTCAAAGAATAAGCCCGTTTTCTACCTAGATCCAGAAAGGGAGAAGCTGAAGAGGAGATCAAACCAAGCGCGATACGGCTTACTTACTAATTGGGGGCAAGCTTCAAAGCCGTTGCAACAAGCTAGCGCTCAAGCCAACAAGCACTACTATAATCAAAGCGCCCTGCGCGTTTCAACAATCTACTCCTGAGCGCCGTCAGCCCCTACCCCCGATTCAAGTATAAGTTAAGTCAAAAGCGCTAACTCCACGCCTTTCGATTTCTAGTTGAGTAAGGAGTTTTGAAGCTGGCTTCGGTATTCCCCGCCACGGCTTGTAGTGAGAGGGGCATATTGAAACGTGTAGTCAGGGGGATTTAGGTCTCATGTGGGCTTGTAGTGATAGGGGCCTTGACTACACGTAATGAGACTGAAGTCGTCCGTTCATTAGATGGAATTCCGGAACACTGAAGTTTCATGTAGGACCGTGCATGCAATGCATATTTCAAACCTGATTTTGCTTGCATTCTTCAGATGTAGTGTGGTCAAGCGATTCGACATACCTGACGTTTTGAAGCTTCCTCATATATAACAGAATATTTGATGTATCTCTTTCTCATCGAATTTGTCTTTCTATATTCCTGATTTATGTGGTCGAAGCACCACTACACCAGGTGGTAAATAAAGTGTATCGTTCGCAGCCTTCATTCCTGCCTGCTCGCTTCCACACACGCCTTGCATTCTGAACGGTTGCCGTTGCCCTTCCTTCAGTCGAACCCTGCTTAGATGGAACAGGAGCCCTGCCAGAACTAGAACAGGTACAAGGGCGCCAATTTGATCACTTAGACAGACCTTGACTGCCGCAAATCCTGTCTTATACGCCCAGTTAGAGAGAGCACCCTGCTTTTGGTCGTCCATAGGAATAGAGGGGTCAGCGAGCTGGTGTTCCCCATCTTTGCCAAAGGCAAACAGCCCCTATGTTATTCAGCGTGGGGGGCCCGCATGACAAGAGCAGGCAGCAGGCATGGTGCATGGGACCAACCACTTCTTTTTCTCGCCACGCCAGCCACTTCATGAAATCATATGTTCTATTCCGGGACAAGTCCGATGACTTGTTTTTCTTTCTAGTTCCATTGGGGACTTTCTTTCTTTCAAGGCCGGCTTATTACGCCGCTTACTTACCTAACGTATACGCTTCGCTACGCTTACTCACTTTCTTTCAAGACAAAGAGGATAGCGCGCTTCTTACACTACCACTTCTTTCTAAGCTAAGAGACCGCTCTTCTACTTTGAAAGCGCAACAGTTAACCGGTTGCTTGGTACCAAGTGGTTGGTTGGCTAAGAATCAGAAGCAAAAAGCAACTAAGCTTTAGATTTGCTTTAGCTGCCGCTTTCTTTCATAACAGAGCCGGGAATAACGGCTGGCATAGAAGTCTCTCGCACGCAAGGAGATGCTGCTGCTGGATGTCACGGTTCTGGGGCGCCATGATCCTTCTCTCTGGAACAATCGAGGGCACTGACTGACTGCATCAATCATCGCTCAGTGAGGCTCTTTATTGCCGCCAATAGCGCTTCGCTTGCATGCAAGGCGGCACCGCCAGCGCCAGGTATAGCTATCGCGTGCGGGCGAAGGAGATGCATTTCTGGTACTGGTGGTACTGGACAAGCTCTCAGGGAATAATCTCTTTCTTATTTCTGCCTTTCTTTCCCATGACGACTAGGAACAGGCAAATCAAAAATTTCACTTCGAATTCCGGACCTCAACATCCTGCTGCTCATGGTGTTTCACGATCAGTATTGGAAATGAACGGAGAAGTGGTGGAACGTGCGGAACCACATATTGGATCACTCCAGTGCGGCACGAAGCCGCTGACGCCGAGTCGGCTCCTATGCCGCTAGCTATGCCCTGCTTGGTCCGGTCCCCCGGCACGGCGGAGGTTCCGTAGCGCGTCATGAGCACCGGGCAAAAGGCGGGGCGGTTGAGCAACTCAAGCGAACCGCCCTACCTTATTAATATTAATAGGGACAGAAGGGAGAAGGTTGTGAGGGTGGCCTCGTTATCCACACCTCCGGTCGGATGAATGGAGGACCGACCGACCCGGGTTTTCACGAGCGTTGGCGGGTCCTGGAGTGCCCGTCAAGGGCGCTAGCGCATACCCCGGGGTGATCATCACCACCTGCACCTCACATCTCGGCACAGTGGAACGTGTAACCCGCCTGCTGTCCCATTCAACTACATTTGTTCCTGTAATCCATAGCCTAACAGAACGCAGCAGCGAGGGACAACCCGCCCATACAGCCAGCGGGGAGGATGGCACTACTGGCAAAGACCGTCTGGCGAAAACGCCGCAGGCGCGAAGTGTGGTAGGCCTGCGCCGGGGGAGCATAGCATAGGGAGGAAAGGGAGCCCGGACGGTGGAAGAGCCAGGGGAGGCCGGGTCATTTGACGGAAATGGAAGGCTTTTTCCGAGCGGCTCATGAATTCTTGGAAAAAGAGGGAGCTTCAAAACTCCAGGGCTAGCTAGCGCACTACGGCCTGACTACACGTAATGAAACTTGACGGGACCCCACTCTTTTCTAATGCTCATTACGTGTAGTCAAAGCACGGTCCTACATTCAAAGAGAACGTGACTACAAGCCGGAATATGACTCAAAGCTACACTAGACCTGCCTACAGTATGATTCAGTGTAGTCAGGGCCTCTCACTACAAGCCGGAATATGACTCAAAGCTACACCAGACCTGACCCACGAAACCAAAGTTTCAACAATCTACTCCTGAGCGCCGTCAGCCCCTATAAGTCAAAAGCGCTAACTCCACGCCTTTCGATTTCTAGTTGAGTAAGGAGTTTTGAAGCTCGTTGCAACAATCTACGGCTAGCGCTCAATCCGTAGATTGTTGGCTTGAGCGCTAGCCGTAGATTGTTACGCTTGCATGTTGGCTCGCTACGTCTTAACGCCTCCGCTTGCTGGATCAATGAATAGATAGAGTCAACGGTACGACAGACAGCGCTGCCTACACGCGAATTAGCTTCCGAGGTCGAGCAGTCTCAATTTCACTACAGGATTTGCGAATGAATGCTGGGCTGGGCCACCTCGAATGGCGTGAGCCGCATGCGGGGAGACCCGCACGTACGGTTTTTAGGGGGATCTGGCCGAAAGACCGGCCGGCGCCCACCCGACTAGAGGGACTGAGAAATTAATAGAGTACAAAACTTATCTTCAAGCTTTACCTTATTCTGATCGTTCAGAGGGCGATCGCGGAGTCACTGAATGAAGTCCTCCGTTTCTTTCGGAGGTGCTGACCCGCAGCGAGGCAGAGATGACTAAGTGACATATGGAATATGGCGACGACAACAGCATGTCGTAGAAGGAGATAACTGGTGGAGCCAACGACCCACTCAGACTAACGTATCTACAACTACATCCCCGAGCAGCAGTCAAACGGGGGCGTGAATGCGAGATGCCAGCGGAATGATCGGCCGGACAGAGGCTAGGGCTGCTTCCTTCCCACCGCGTCCTTCCTTGTGTGTCGGAGATACAAAGCGAGTGCACCTCCAAAGAACGGGAACTGGGTCGATCTATTCTATGGCGAAGCATCCGAAGCATAACTGCACACTCACACGATCTTTGCCGAGAGATAGGAGCATTCGGTGGAACCGGTGAACTACACTTGCTTCTGGATAGATGTGTGGGACAGAGGGCTCGTGGTACCTTCTTAACACCCTTCCTCCTCCGCTTTGAGAACCGTGTGAACGGAGAGTGGGCAGAAGGGAAGGAGGTCCTCATACGGAGTCGCACACTTACTTGAGCAGTGCGGGAGACTGGGGAATGGGTCGAGTAAACTCCCCTGGGGCCGGAAAAATAACAGACGAAGTCAGCCTTTGATTGGATTGGTATGGATTTTTTCTTAGTGATTGGAAAGGAGGGCGCCTGGGTTATAGAAAGGGAAGGCAGAGGTAGTACTTCGAATGGCGAAGAGAGGCGGCTCGGCAGGGAAGGAATGGGAAATCGTCAAGGATGACTTCTTTGTTGGCGAAACGAAGGGGGGGCCGGTCTGGATTTCCAACGCCTCGGGAAACTGGTCGAGATAGATGACAGCACCCTTTTCCCCTCTTCCTTACCGGGAGGGCAATCTTATGGCCTTCACCTCCCGCCCGGCCCGGAAATCTCACCCCGCCCCCCTTCTGATCCATTCATTTCTGCAAGCAGGGGGGATCCAGAGCTCAGCCCCCCTACTATTCGAGGCCGGGTGGCCTCGCCCCACAAGCACCCAACCTTCCTTTTGCTCTTCCTTCGGTTTGGCTCCACGAACCCGCTACCTAGGAGCCCTACTCATATTCAAAAAAAGGCGCTACTTCAATTCAAGCGCAAGCCCCCCACTTTGACTATAAGCAAAGTACCAAAGGTGCGCTCCGCCCGGTGACTAAGAAATGGGTTTGCGACTGAAGGAAGTAGGGCTCCTATTGAAACGCTTTCCCTCCCTAAAAAGGCGGACTAGCTTTCAATACTAGTTGTTACATTACGCTGCAATTATTCCAATATCATTGAATAGCATGGCCTGGGGCTAAGGTAACTCCAGTGGGAGAGCCGTGTTATGGGTGACCTTATTGCACGGTTCAGAGAGCACTTGTGTATGTGATGCAAGTGAACGTGTACAAAAAAGCTGTCGTAAAGTTTCGTTGTTCGTTCCGTCGTCGACCCTATCTATGTTTCTACGATGGCCCAAGAACACGCTCATTCTTCAGCCGTAGAGAGACTTTTGAATTGCGAGGTACCATTACGAGCTCAATATATACGAGTGTCATTCCGTGAAATAACTCGAATTTCAAATCATTCACTTGC
>JBBNAF010000028.1:0-65000 GCA_039657365.1 Stephania yunnanensis | reverse complement strand
GACTGTGTCGACTTCGTCACTGGACTTAACAGTCGTTTATCTGGTGACTCTTGAATCACCTATTGGCTAGTCGACAACAACGACTGTACAACACCCAGAAGTCAGATCCGCCGAACTTGAGTTGCAACTCCACTTCACTTAAGGCAGGATCCCGCTTTGAGAAATCCTCTGTCGGTCAAGATTTGGAAAAAATCTATTGTTCTGAAGACTCAGCCACCATACTCAGGGGTTCCAACCTACCGTCGGTGATTAATGAAATAAATGGCAAACCGGCGCCATCAAAATACAATTTCAAATGATTGATTTTTGAGACGGGGATTTCAGAATCAGTTAAGGGAGGGCGACTCGAAGCAAGTGGCGCCATTCACTAACCCAGACCCATTTAGTCAGGCGCGCACAACCGACGATAATGACAACCACCAATTGACACGATGAAGTAACCGCCCCGGGTTTAAGCTATAGTTGTAACAGGGAGCATCAAAGAGGGGGGAGGGCTCGACTTTGAAGAGGGATTCAAAGAAATGAAGTTTCTGTCCCTCCCCAGAGGCAGAAGCAAAGGTAACTAGAGCGGAGCTAAATCCATACCTTGCATTAAACCTCCGATCGTGCTATTTGATTCATTAGTGCGAAATGGCCACTGAACTTGTTTGACGAATTGACCGCGTATTCAGTTCAGTATACGAAGCATTGAAAGCATCCGACTATTGGTATCTATATCTCCTCGCATGCCCCATTGTCTGAAGCCTATCCCCTAGTCCTTACCGGTCTAAGCGAAGTCTTTCGTTTTTTGGACTAGTGGTCTTGGTCTTGGTAAGTCTCATTGTTCATTGATCTCCCCAATGCGAGGTGGGTCTGTCGGGCATGACGTGCTTGTGCCTCTCCTTGTTCATCAATAATAGATAGCAGCTAATCTAGTTGATCCCGTATAGGCGGAGGTGAGGACGGAAAAAGCGGGGGCGAAGCCAAAAAGAGTGGATCCTCCAGCATATAAAAGACAAAGTTTCAGTTAGACCGGGTATGAGGCAAAGCCAGAAGTGGTTTTTCCGGGCTGGTTGAACCAGTTTGCCCGAAAGAAGCACCAATAGCATAATCCAATCGCTATCATGGTTTGAGCATAGATAGCAAAGGTATGGGTAGAGGTCAAATGCACACATCTACCAGGTAGGTGAAACTCTCAATCCATATCCATATCCGGTAATACGCCGACCCCTTGGGCCTAAAACGAACTGAGAGGCCGGGGTCAAAAAGAAATTCGGTTGCGTTCCCCCGTTCGAGAGTCAGAATCCTAGCCAGGTGAAGATCCACTGGATGGCGGGCGGAGTGGAAGCAGAACCGGAAAAGGCAGCAATTCCAGAGACGGTTGACCGAGCGGAGGCATCGGAGGAAGCAGCACTCATGGAAGAGGCATCACCCGCTTAGAAACACAAGGGCAAAAGCTTTTCCGGTAGCGAGAAGGAAGGCGCCGAGATAGGGCAAGAAGCGGTAGATCGCAGTTTGAGAGGGACTCGTAGAAAGAAAAGTGTTTGAGGGCTTTCAGTCTTCTTTGAGTCTGAGACTCTCTTTCACTCGTTTTCATTTTCAAAGATTCTAAGTTTTTCTATTATTAAAGCGAGACTTAGAGAAAACCTTCCTTTCCGTCAAGCGCTGTAGTCAAATCAATCTCTTGCGTAAAGCGAGGTGCTTCTCTTCGCTAGTGTTTTCAGAATCTTCCTTGCGCTAAGCGGTTGCGCTAAGTCTTCCTTGGCTCGGACCTATATCTTTTGTTTGAGATGAGCTTCCGGCTTTGAGCAGAGCCGGTAGCAGATAGAGGATCAGAGAAAGACCTCCTTGCTTTCCGAATAGCCGGCTTTGGCGATTGCACTTTCAATATCGGTCTTTCGGAAAGAGTCGTTGAAGAAGCCGAGACGAGAGAGAGAGAAAAGTCCCGCTTCGTAGGTGGAGATCAAAACTCTCTTTAGCGCTTCGTAGGTGCCGTCAGTAGAGCGTCAGTAGCATTCCCTATCACTATCATCAGTTGCAGCCCCAGGTCCATATAAAGCAGTCAATCTACCAGCAGCAGAGGCTGCAGATACATGTCTACCTTTTTTTATACTACCATAAGCAGGAGCAGTTGCAGGTATCGATTTATGTGAGGGCTTTCATTTTAGCGTTCGCGTTAAGGGCAGTTTCTGTTATAGCACTAGGAATCGGTGCCGTTAGTCTAAAAACAGAGGGGCTTTGGAATCATTTCCGTATTCCGTACGCTAGGAAGCCGATCTGAACTTTCATCATAGCCTCCGCTTGAACCGAAGAGAGCGATGCGAACAGTTCAGAAGGTCGTAGATCAAAGCCTTAGTTCAGTGCCGGGTTTCATAAGTACTCTCGGGCAAGAAAATGAAAGAGACCCACTCTCGGGCAGTGGTCGTAGAGAATGCCTTTCCGTTCTTGGTCAGTTACGGATGCCGTCAGAGAGAGAACTCGGGAGATAGGAAGAAAGAACTCATATCGTACGTGTAGGCGACAAGGGCAGGAGGTCGATCAAAGAGAATGTTCGGTTTGCGTTTCGGGAAGCAAGTAAAGCGGGCCTAGGTGATTGCTTAATGATATCTTCCTTCTTCTTTCGAGCAGGCGACTTTTGTCAAGTAACTTTCTCTTCCGTTCTAGTTCTTGGGGAGGGAGTCAACTCTACCACAAGGATAGAAAACGTCTTGAAGGTTGACTTGTTTTGACTGAAACGAGTGAGTTAGGTATACGGATTTTTTCCAGGTCAAAGGGTGGCCTTTCAAAGACGTCAAGAATTCCCTTTCCCTGGTCCTTTTCTTGGCCATCTTGCTGCTCAGGAACCCCGGTCACAGAGCCCCTCAGGACATTGAACATTCCCTTCGGGTAACCAATTCCAAAACCAAGTGAGATTGAGGTACTGAATAAATGCAATGATGAACAAGTATGAAAAATACAAAATGAACTGAAAAAAACCACAGTCGGATTGAGAAATCCTACTCACTTGGTATATCAGATGGAGAAGGATGAGCGCTATCAGCCTGTCAACCCTAAATTTATCCCTGTTCAACATGGGGTACTTGACTGTGGCCCTCACCTATAATCCCTTCCCCATCTGTCGAAGAAATATTTCGTGCAGGCTCACTGATGCCGACGCTTTGAACATTACCATCTTTTCAGTAATTTCGTTTCTTACTTCTACCTCATTGTACTCTTTTGAGGGTGTGCCTGATGTAGTGGGTATTCCTCCTAGTTTCCTTAATCTTTTGAAACCACTAACAGATGATTCAGTGGTTTTTGCTTTCCTCTTGGCAGGTGTTTGCACATCTGCATCTTTTCTTTGGCCTCTCCCCTCTGGTTGAGGGTCCTTCGTGTGCTCAAAACTCTTTGCAGCAGTGGCTTTTCTTCTGGGGCCCAATCTATCAGATTTTTTTTTTGGTACGGTTGCCTTTTATGCTTTTGAAGCCTCCGCTGCTGCTCTTTCCGCCATGGAAGTGGCTCTTGTCTTCCTCTTCTCCATTGTTGGAGACATGGACACCTTCTTCGTCCGTGTCTCACCGAGCGAAATTCTTCGAGAATGAGGTGATGGGGTAGAAGTCTTTTTGCCTCTGATCATGGCTTGTACTTGAGCAAGCGGAATTTCCTCAATAGACTTCTCTGAATCAGAACTTTATTCTTCGTCACTCTTGTTTCCCTGAGCGTTCTTATCTTTTTCCTTCGCTCGGCCCATCATAGCCTTATCCTTGAAATCAAGGTAACGAGCCATTTCCTCAACTTCTGTTTCAGTGAAGTCTTTCAGGGCATTTCTCAAATACCTCTCATACAGAACATCATTTTTACCTACTCTGTCGCTGCCTGGGACATAGATATGCAAACTCTTTGAAGATGATTGTAGAAGTTTCATTGTCCTGCATGCCCTGTACTATCACAGTTTTCCTTGAATGAAAAAGGGAGAATTTGATCAAAGCCAAATTGCTTTGATACCCTATGAGGTTTATAAACAGTAATGCTTGCTTTCTTTTCATCAATGGAAGTCTTTCCAAAAGTCCCTCTTCCCATGTCCTTCTGAGGAACTCCGAAGATGTGTGATGGAGTAACCATTCTCAAGTACTGTAAACATCTTCTACTCAGATGACCATTGTGATACATAGACTTCACGCCCCCCTCCTGGAAGAACGGCTCACCGGCGAAAATCTTCTTGCTATATGGCGCCTCCATTCAAAATTTTCTTCACTGTTGATGATCTTGAAATACCAACCTGTGCTCTTTTGAGGCCCTTTCGCATCACCATATCTTTCGCCTCTCAATATCCCTTCTCCAGAGTTGGGGGCTGGAGCCAATGGGAGAAAACGTTCATAAGCCCAAAGGAAAGGGGCAGTAACCAGAAGGGTCCATATAGATTGAAACTCATGCCGTGCTGATTGCGGCTGATGTTGGCATTTCTGTCTCTAAGTTCAAGAGCATATTCAGAGAGCCCTAAATACAATTGGGCCACAGCAGTACTTGCCCAGCAGATGTGCCGTCCATTCATTAAGCGAGCAAGAGTTATGAAGGGAATTGCAGAAGAATATCCATTCCCAGGGGGAGAAGGCATGATATAAGTAAAAAAAGAAAAAAGAAGAAATACCATGAAGCCTAACTCACTGAAATCATCCTTATATTGATCGGACAGCAGCTTCAAGGGGATTGATCCTCGTTTCTTGGCATTTCTTGTAGTGAAGGCATCATTGAAATCCTTCAGTTGCTTCCGGTAATAACGTTCTTCATTTCTCATATCTCCAACAGCACAATGGGCAGAGTCAACCCCCTTAGTTAATCTTCCGAGCATGAATGCATCTTCCACAGTGAAAGTGATCTCTCCGAAAGCCGTGACGAATGTACTGGTATAAGGGTTCCATATCTCGGCCAGAGCAAGCAGTAATCTCTTATTAGTTCGATGATTGGTCATGGCAACTCGGATGGCTTCTGATAAGTGCATCTTTTTCAGCCTCTTTCCCCAGCAAACGTAGGCTGACTACACTACACCTATAAAGAAGCTTGTTCTTGCCCCCTGACTTCTTTGATTATAGGGGCGCCAAAGGCGACCTATTAGTCAAGCGTTTTCGGAGCTGGGCACGGGGACGATGTTCGAAATCCAATCAGAATAATCTACTGTCTTAATGAAATCAGTATAATAGTCTAAAGACAGCTGAAGAGAGGATGACGTAGGCAAGAATCAACTTCTTCCCGGTGAGGTTTTGATGTATCGCAGAATCCGAAAAGCAGCTTCTAAGTGAGATGATTTCGGCTTGTCCATAAATCGGCTGATCACTCCCACGGAGTCAGCAATGTCTGGGCGATAATTAGTCAGGTAGATAAGGCTCCCATCCCAACAAGTCTCCTGGTTGTAGATGGGTCATCCAATAGCTCTCCTGCATCTGAGGCTAATTTGAGATCTTGTTCCGGTTTGCATGCAGAAAGACCAGCTTTTGAAAAAAAAATCCATTGCATACTTGCACTGGGCTTCCGCGCCTCTTTGCGACCTCATCACTTCAATCCCCAGAAATTTGAGTCCCCTAAATCTTTCATATCAAACAGGGTCCTTAATGTTCTCTTAAGCTCATTTATCGAAGCTAAGTCATTACTAGAGAAAGCAATGTCATCCACATAAACCAGAAGAAGGACAATACCTGATGTCGACCTCCTTAGAAACATTGAATGATCCGATTTACTCCAGCAAGCGGTTTCAATAGGCCCCTCTCACTACAAGCCTACATTGAACCTAAGTGTGCGCTAGCTAGCCCTGGAGTTTTGAAGCTGGGTAGGCCGGTCAAAAGAAAAGGAATAGATTTTTGGGGATTGAAAAGCATCCACCATCTACCACTCATTCTACAGATACTTCACTCATTGGCCTCAGATCGTGGAGTCAGAATCCGTTGGTGAAACGATTCAGCTCCTTCTTGTATAAAGAAAGTCGTTCTAGACTGGTTTGAGGGGGGCTAGAGCTTTCGGGCTAGAAAGTTGACTGCCTTCGGGCGTTCTGTCAAGTTTCATCTTTTCTTTGATTCATTCTCTTTTCTGTCCATAATCTGGGTTCCTCATTTGTCTATCTGCCTGTGCGAATTCTTAATTCTTTTGTTTAGGGCGCTCATTCCGCTTAATCTGTTATGACTCTGGCATACATCCAACTAGCGGTTGATGGCATCTTGGGCATCCTGTGGCGGCTTGAACAGTGGCAAATCCCGCAGGGAGGCCTCACCCGAGGCCGATTCCAGTGGATCACTATAGAATCTTCTAGAAGCAAGCTACGCTACCTTCTGGCTAGCTCGTGCAATCAACGAAAAATCCCTTCGCGCCGCGCTTAGTAAGCTAGCTTGGTAAGCTAAGCAAGCCTGGTTCTCCGGGCACTATGGTAGGACGTGGATCGATCATGACATGACCAGAATGGACTTCTCCGTAATGTAATGTAATAGAAGAGTCACGGTCCAGTTCCCCGGGCTTTTTCCCTTCTCGACCAGACGAAGGAGATATGAATTCCATTCAGGCGGGTAAGAGCTTGGCTTGACCGTGTGTTCTCTCCTGGGAGGCGAAGACTGGCAAAGTTCATCATTGTGGGGTGTTCATAGAAAAGAAGGCGTCGCCCAACGAGTGGCAGATTGCAGATTTGGATGGAGTCTCGCTTGGATGCTGGGGAGATCCATAGATCTGGATAGAGTCTCGCTCATAGAGGAAGAGTACGCGCGCTAGCGCGCTACGGCTTACGCAGTTGATCGGATCAGATAGCCCTTCGGGCAACCAACCAAACCCGGCACATCCAATTCCGATCAACAACTTGGAGGTATGGCTGAGTGGCTTAAGGCATTGGTTTGCTAAATCGACATACAATCTTATTGTATCATGGGTTCGAATCCCATTTCCTCCGGCACGGAAGTGGAACGGGCGGGCGAAATTACGTGAGAGAAAGAACCTCTTGGTGGAGTCCCCCGGAGGACAGAATAGCACTACTTAGTGACTAGGCCTTAATAGCGCCTCTTTCTTTTTCTTGGTGGCGTCTATAGCGAAGAACACCTGACCGAACGAGGGCCGGCCAGGGACTGGACGGCTCTCGGTTCTTGAGCAAGCTCCTCCACTGCTTGGTAAGGTAGGGCGCTATTCGATGAAGAAAACACACACTTTAGGAAAGTAGTTCAGGTAGCTCAGCTGGTTAGAGCAAAGGACTGAAAATCCTTGTGTCAGTGGTTCGAATCCACTTCTAAGCAGGCGAAGGGTCGCCGGAGGTGAGGAAGCCGAAGGCTGGCTCGACCGCCCCCTTGATCCTAACCCCCTGACGGTATATTGCGTTTAGGCTGGCTCGACCGCCCCCTTGATCCTAACCCTCGGAAGCGAAGGGAGCGAACCGGATTTTGGAAATTCTAGTGAGGAGGCAGATTTGAGAAAAGCGGTTGATTCCTTTTAGAATGTAGTGTAGTCAGGCGCGTTTAGCCCTGTGCCCAGCTTCAAAAGTCCCGGGCTAGCTAGCGCACACTCTTTTCTCATGTGGGACCGTGCCCATTATCTTTTCGGTGTAGTGTAGTCATCGTTCCGTGTAGTCAGCGTAGGACTTTGCAGGGCGAGTTCGGTTCGAGTGTTCATCGATCGGGTGGTCAGACTCCGGGGGGTGAGACGAGGTGTAGCGCAGTCTGGTCAGCGCATCTGTTTTGGGTACAGAGGGCCATAGGTTCGAATCCTGTCACCTTGATGTGACGCTGAAGCTTCACAGCAGGCTTCGGCTAGTTATAGTTAGAAGGGTCAAGGTAAAAAAAAAGAGTTTTGTTACTAGATTGTTCCGATCTATCATTCATCTCCTTTGATGTTCAAATCTTTTTTTTTTTAGTAAGGCCACTCGTTAAGCTTGGTTTCGCTTACGGGTATTCAGTTTTTTTTTTATTGGCTTTTGGTAAACACACCTTTTGTTGACTTCGGTGCTCTGAATTATTTATCAGAGGACTCTTTGGCAGGAGTGAACTCTGGCTCGAGCGCCAATTCCATTTCCTTTCCTCCTGCCAATGGAAACGATGCTCCTCTCAATCCTATTGAAGATGGCCCTAGGGAGAATTGAAACCCTGTGGGTGATGGGGCCCCTGTCAACGCTGTCGATCAATTTCGCAGATACACGCAAGCAATCGAATTAGAACTCTTTACCCGAATACGGCATCTCGAAGGCCGTTTCATTGATAACTTGCCACCGCAAGTGAACTTGGGCGAGGGCGAGTACGAAGCCTTAGTCAGAGGATTTATATAGGATGCCATAAACGTGGACCATTACAGTAGCGTGCTACGTAATGAGTTCTTTGATATTACAGTGCTCGAATTGAAAGCGAGTCTTTTAGACCAACTCGTGAATTTGTTATTTAACGAAAGTACTGAAAGACTCGCTCAAATATTAGAGGACTCGCCCTTCCCAGAACAATCTATAAGGACCGAGGCTCTTGAATTCATCAACGAATTTCGAATTCGTCTTGGTCTTCATGATCCACGTTTCACTTTTGGGAAGAGTTTGCTTCTTACTACGTTGCGGTACTGGATACAGGAGACCCAACTAAGGGGTCATCTCTCTCTCACCTATAAAAAAAAGTGTTTCTCATCAACTTTTTTTTTCTTATAGGGGAAGGAGAACACTGAGAAATTCTGTTCATAATGGATGGACGCCTGCGGAGGAGAGAAGGTGAAGCTGCTCCCTGGGCTTGGCTTGAATGCCGTGGTTTTGACTAGAGAGGACTCGAAGTTAGCGCAGTGAATGAGGCAAGATTTCGTTCACGCAGCCGTTTGGGGGGCCTTTTTCATCGTGAGTAATCATTTAAGATTTCTTTCCGTGAAAAAGGGAGGGGGAGTGGTGAGGCGGGGCTGCTGATTATAGCATAATGCTATAATCAGCAGCCCCGCCTCATAATCGTATTAGGCTTTGTCCGAGTACCGAAAAATGGAAAGATTTTCCTTCAATGAGGGACGTCTACCTCCTAAAGTGCTACGGCAAAATATCTCACCGAAAGGTGGGAGGGGTGCCTAATGTGATTCCACTCTACCTGGAAAGTCAGAAAGAATAGAAACCCCCTCTCGATCTACTAAATGGAAAGTAGTAATATATTGGTTCGAATCCAATTCGGGAGATGGCAGTGATCTTTAGCTGGTCATGGCCATAAGATGCTCTTTTTTCCTAGGAGCCGTCGATGTCGATAGAAGGAGGTTGAAAGCGACATTCCTTCCAAATGTTTCGAGGGGTTCAATTTTGCTTTCTTGCCTATAGTCATCTTACCTTCTTCGTAGGAGTGAAAGCTATCTGCATTGAAGTAGTCTCTCATTCACGTAAGAAAAGAGAATCAGTCTGCATGCTTCACAGCCTTCCTTGTCTGAATCCCATTGTAAATATCAAAGGAGGCTCCCTCATGGGTCTTTGAGGCTATGAGCAAGAACCACATTCCTAAAAGTATACCCGAAAGACAGCACTTTCTCTAGAATGGGTCAATCAATCTGAAGTAGCGGCAGCAGTCAAATTTTGATATAGTCAAGTAAGGTTTAGAACGAGGGTTTTCCTAAAATGGATAGGCGGCGGTCATTGGTCTGACTGAAGCAACTTTCTTCCCAGAATGCACTTCTTGAAAAGCTCTTGGCTTAGTTTCGGCTGATTGATGTAAGCGCCCAACAGAAAGGGAAGATTATTGGGAAGAAATAGGGGCCGTTGACCAAGTCGATGGCTTTGTTAAAGGGGGGCGAAGAAGGCCCGCCTGGATCTCGACCACTTTTTTAGGGGCAAAGATAGCTCGCTCACACTTAGACCCTACCAAAAAAGCCTCCAATACCAATATAAGCATAATAAAGCCGAGGGGGCATATTAATCCTTTGAATCGACATAGCGAAAGGGTATATTCTGACGGAAATTCAAAAAGTAATCAACAGAGTCAATGAGAATCGGATTGTGATCCGAGTGTGTTCTAGACAGAACCACAACATGGGCTTCAGGGAATTTGAGTTTCCAGTTTTCCAGTCGGCATTCGAAACTGCCCTATTCTCTCGTTTGATTTTCAGCCATGACCATGGACCAAAGTCAATTTTGAGTCTAGCTACTTGACGAAAAGAGAGGAAAGGGCAAGCTATAGCGGATCTACTGGCCGAGTACCCGGTCGAGGACTCGACTGACCTATTCTATTGGTGGAGCTGCTCGACTGAAAGAGAAAGAAAGGAAGGGGGTGACTTTGATGATTCTTGGCGTCAGAGAAAGCAGAACCAGACTGCCAACGATCTGACGATAGAGAGTCTTCGCCTTGTAGACTCACTTTCAGCTAATGGGAATCTTTGTCTTTCCCTCTGTCTTTCTAGTCAGAGGGGGGGTGTCCGAGTACCGATGTACAACTAAGTAGATGTCTCACGGGCGAAGGAATAGAGTAAGGCTCCACCTTCGTTCTAGTCTTGACTTGAGGGCGGTTGCCGCTTTCCTTCCTGCAAACGGAGGGCGCCGTTCGCCCCACACTGAAGAAAGAGTACAACAAACAAAAGGATAAGATGAATGCAAGAGATAGAAAGGCCTGCTGACCCTATCCTTCTTCCATACTCACAGCGAGTCCATTGTGCTTACGAACGAGTGGAGCGTCTTCAATGCGAGTTGTGCGTGGAGTTTCGCCTAAGCAGTTAAGTGAAATAGTGGCGTTTGTTGTTTTCGAGTTCCCCCTGCCTTCAGAAAGGAGACTCCTAAGGGTACCTTAGTTCTCCATAGGCGTCTGAAGGGGGAGTGGAGTGAAAGCATTCTCTTGGGAGAAGCCCGCCAGCTTACTATACTAAACTAAGAGAAGAGGGCGCTATTTAACAGTGGTAGGGGAAGTCGTCCCGAAGCGCAAGCATACTGACTCTTGTTCTTCCTCTTCAGCGGACAAAGCAATAAGCAGTTGTTTTCGGTTCGTTTTGAGTTTTTTTCCTTTCTACAGGGACGCCCACGCAGCGGGGATATGGGGGTAAACGGGGGGACAAACAAAGCAACAGGGGGTAAGTCCGCTAAGTCCAGCTAGTCCAGTCAAGCAAGTCTAAGCTAGTCCAAGCAATTCTGCAGTAACTTCACTTGCTACTTCGGAGGACTCAGGGATATATTTACTTACACTGCCTGCAAGGGTCAACAACAAAGTGGAGTACGGGGGGGGATCCATAACGGACTACTCGCTTACCGGAATAGCCGGGGGACTGCTTCCCCTAAACGCTTATCCCTTACGGACGACTCTCCTTTGCGCGGAGAAACAGAGGCCAAAGAAGAAAAGGAGGTTTTCTTCGTCGAGGCATCTGCTCCGCCTGGTCACGCCTGCCACTCACCTTGGAAGCATCCGGGGGCTCAGTTGGTAGAGTTCCGCTCTTGCAATTGGGTTGTTGCGATTACGGGTCAAAAAATCCATCCTATAGCGACTTCCGGTCGAATAGCATCTGAGAACGTTGTATCAGCATCTTCATCTTCAGATTCGTTCTCGTACCCCAATCCCTTAGATCAGAACTGGCAACAGATCCTTACTCGCTTGATGTGGAAACTGACCTTTCTTCTGTCTCGTCCCTCTCGCTTTAGCTCGAGCAACTCTCGTCCCTTCTTTTTCGTTCCTCCGATAGCTGCTTATTGGGCGAGATCTTTTCTTTACACTCTTATCCGTGCCATGTCTTCGGACCTCTTTGCGCCCACTGACTTTTCTTTGTCGAGTAGTTCCGCACTTTTCCCTTACGGTCAAGGCAATGCACCTCTCCCTGCCGGTCTGATTCCCTCAGCAAAGCATTTGAGGAAAAGAATCCCCTGTCCCAACTTCTTACCTTCGGAAATCTTTAGCAAAACAAGCGCGAAGGAGGTTTTCCATGCAAAGCTCGCTGGGTCCAAAATACGGGTTTTTTTCATGCATCTTTCCGTTTTCCGTTGGGAGCAAAGGAGAGGGAAAGGCTTAGTACACGGAGATCCATGCCGAAATCAACTCTCCAACCTTGAGATTCCAAGGGGACACAGGGTCGAAGAAAGACAAAGCTTCGGGTCACATAAAGACATGAAAGGCATTGATCGGGGAGGTTGCTTACTTCTTAGGATAGGAGCTTTTGCCTATGACCAGAGAGAAAGGGCGTTAAGGATTCAGTTTCGCTCATCAAACCTAAGTGGGGCCCCTGCCAACCAATCGGCCAAGATTACGTTCAATTCAGGATCGAATACATCTTTGGCTTATGAGTTATGCGTTTTCTCTTCTTGGCACTTTTTGTCTGCTAGTGCATAATCATGCCTATGGGGATAGTGGAGGTTGAGCAGTTTCCCTGATGAAGAAGAAAAGAACTCTCCTTCTCTAAACAAGCTTGCCTGTGGGCGTCGAGGAAAGAAAGAACGATAATAGAAGCAAGGAACGAGAATAAAGGGAGGTGGGTCGGTGAAGGGAGCGAGCACTCATAGCAAGGCAAGAAAGCAAGCCAGCTGTAGGTCAGAGGAGGGAGGATACCCGGGTTCAAGGTAGCCCAAGTCAGTCGATCAGTTAGTGGCTGGCGCTTGGCTTCGTGCAGGCCTTTGCCTTCTTGCCTCAGCATCTTGACCGGAACCCTCACATGACCCAACTTAGCACTGTCGCTTACCTCGTCAGCCCAGCCTGACGACCAAAAGCCTTACTAGCACTTCCGAGGTCTCCCGCACCAACGTTCATGCTAGCAACCAAGTCTCAGCTCCAGCTAGCCAACAGTCAGCCGAAAGGGGGTGTGACACGCCTCCCCCACTCAACTCATGCTTCTGTTCGACTCCTCACTAGCTCTCTTCGTTCGCACCTTTTCAAGCAACTAAACTAGTAGCTTCGCTTCGCTTAGCCTACTTACCCTTCTTTCACACTTACAGCTTTGTAAGAATTCAGGGGCTAGGCTAGTCAAAGGTTGCTGACTCTGATATTGATTCTCAAACAAAGTGGGCATCCTCCAGCTGGGTCTCTAGTCTTTCTCATGTGTTCACTTTCAGCAAAGAGGTTTCAAGCTCTAACAATAAAGCAGAGAGTAGGCCATTCCCCCTATTAGTAAACAGTATATGCGGATATAGAGTTTGGATCTGGTGAAGCCTTCAAGGTAGGTACAATGCGAGTCAGCCACTCTTCTGACGTGTCTAGCATGGTCGTCAGCTCATCCCGGCAGTCGCAAAACAAAAGACAATCCTAATCGTGACTGTCATGTGAATCCTTCAGGGATTGAGCTAAGAAAGCAGATGGGATGTGATCTAGTCTAGCTATCAAGAATGAAAGCAAAGTTCTTTCTTTCACAACAAAAAGAACTATCTAAGACTACCCTATTGGAAGGCAATTCACCCTACTCTAGAAAGTCCCAGCAGATAGTTTTCAAAGCATAAAATCACGAAGGCAGGCCGGGTTAAACTCGTCATTCTCCGCTTGCAAGTCAAGCTTGTCAAGAGAATCTTTCAGAATGTGCTGTGGTGTTCTGATGATCCTAATTCTCATCTGGCTGAGCCAACAAGTGAATTACAGGTCGAGCTATTTCATTCCTCGCTCTTCATTCGAGCCATGCTTTCCTTAACGGACTAGCTAAGGTTGACTTACATAGTTGTTCTTTCTTTTCGCAATTTCAAGTTAAAGCTAGCGTTTTTAAGCTTGCTCTTTGCTTTGGTCGAGTAGCAAGCGAAGGCTGATCTCTTAACAGGCCTTTGGCTGTTGTACTTTCGAGTTACGAGCCCATTAGAGAAGCTAGCTAAGCTCAACAATCAAAGACATTTCACTCCTTGACCAGATGCTGATCGAGAAGCTAAAGCTAATCACCTTGCCAAATAATTGATTGATAGAGCCGTCGGATTCTACTACCTCTTACCGGTTTACTGATCACATGCTGGTTATCAGAGTAGAAGCTGTATCACTAATAGCGGATGTTTGAACATCTTTAGGAGTTGAGTAACAGCCCATCATCTCCTTCTTCAATGAGAGAGGACTCCACCCTACACGGTATGGTTTGTTACGGCACGGCTCGGAATAGCAAGGTATGAAGTAGTTGATGATATCAAAAGTGATAGATTGGTAAAGTGCTCATAGTATGGGTATGGAGGAAGCAGCCGAAGCTAATGCCTCAAAAGTCAATCCTTCTGGTGTGGCTTAGCATTAGGAAGTTCTTATAGAATGTGCTTTTAGAGAGGCTATCGTTGATCTTGCTCTTAGCCTACTGTTTGAATCTGAGTCAGTCCATTCATTCATTCCAGTCCGTCCTTCCAAGCAAAGAAGCGAAGGAATAGCACGTTTGTGATCTAGTTCCTACCTTCTAGTACTCCAAGTGTAGTTGCCAGTGTAGCAGTAGTTCCTTTCTTTTCAAGCCTTGCCAGCAGCTACTTTTCAGCTAGTGCAGTTGGAGCCCTGCTCGCTTTGTAGCGCATTAATATCCAGACGAGAAGGAGTCTTGAAAATGGAAAAAAGTCAGGAAGATGCAAAAAATTTAGCCTGCGAGCACTCCTGTCTTTCACCTGGCTCTTCCCTCTTTCGTGAATGCATAGTGGCTAAGCCTACTTTTCTTTCTAAAAGTCCTTGACAGGATCGAGCGTAATAAGTGTAACGTGTTTACCAGCAGGACTAACTATTATTTCAAGTCAAGGTGTCTACCAGTCTTACTTAGTTGTATTCATTCTGTCCTAATCAAAAGGATCTACTTCTCTGGGGTGTGACAACTCCTTCTCATGAAGAAACTGTCTGCTTAAGACAGTCGAGCGTGATAGGCTTGCAAAGCATAGGCTACGCAGCCTTGTTCACCGGAAAAGCATAAGATCCTTGATTGAAAGGGAGTTTTGTTTACCAGACAGCTTACTGTTCCGGGAAAGCGAGAGATCTCATTGTCCGAGAAATGCTATCTCCTCTAGCGGGATCAGACTTTCCACAAGATAGCATCCCGTAATAAGAGAAGGTCCCTGAGTCTACCCGAAGGAAAGTCAAGAGATAAAGAATCTGTTTTTGGTACCGGCATGGTTAGAGGATTCGAACTGGCAGGATTGGTTTAGTGTTTGCAATTAGCATAAAGCGGTTATGCGACAGCTTGAAGTAGATAAAACTTCGATTCTCAATCACCGAATCTTGCATCCAACCTCGGTCTTTTTGGCACAAGGGATGCGGTAGTTGAACCGATTTCAAAGGCTTGATAAAGCTTTGAGCTTTGGCATGACGTACACGTGGGAAGGTTAGCAAGGGAAGGAGAAGACGAGGGATGTTTAGTGCTATGGTCTGGTGGAGAACTTGGATGAGAACGTTGGAGGAACAGAACTCATTGTCTCGCTACGCTTCGATGACGCTACAGATGTTGAGTCATAAAGATGAGGGGCAAATGAAGGGCCGGCGAGGTAACTTTCTTTTCCGAATTCGTTAGATTGCCACTAGTTCCAGGATTGGAAGAACATAGAATTGGTAGTTGGGCTCCGCTTGCTTGGTTGGTTGGTCCCCTCTCTTGGTTGATGAATAGGTAAGCGCATTCGAGAGCAGCTCCTGTAGGACTTCTTCCTCCCAGTTATCCTATTAAGGTAAGGAAGAAGCAGACAAAAAGACAGAAGCCGTAAGCATCTCTCTCTTCAAGCAGCCACTAAAAAGTCAGATACGAGATTCGCATTACGGTAAGGAGGAGACAGAAATCCTTGTTAGCATCCAACCCAAGACGAATGAACTTGGCCTTGTGTAGGTTGAGATTCCTGGGGCGGTTCTCTCATTTTAGGTGCAGGTTTTTTTCTTTTGGTCGCTTATTCACAAACAAAGAATCGAAGAATCAACTCAACCAAGAACTCTCCTTTCGTTCGTCTGGTTGCCTCAAAAGTTTTCAGCTGGATAGCCGCGAATGGGCAGAAGCAAGACAAGACCCCCTTGACCAGTTCTCAGGCCTACTTTGGGATGGAGCTATTTACCTGCGAAGGTCAAGCCCATTACCAAAGCCCCACCCATCCACCATAATGGACGCCAACACCATTTCAGAATGATAATAAAAAGGGGTGATCGGGCGGATTTTTGAGTTGTCACGTGGGTACCCAACTTCACTTACTAATAGGGGATTGGGGAGGGAGAACGGAAGACCAAAGAGCCCCAACTCATATCGTACCAAGAACTTGCCATTGACCTAATCAAGCGCTTTAGGGAGATCACCTTCGCCCATGTTCCGAGAATCTACAATCGCTTGGCTGACTCGCTAGCCCTTATGGTATGGAATGAATACTCAGCCCCTCGAGTACACATGCTAGTACACCGAAGCACAGAGTCGCTTGTCATCGAGAGATTGGGCATCCCAGCCACAGAGAGTCCTTCCGTCGAACGGGACTCATTCATCTTCTTGGATGAAGACTATTTAGAATTGGAACATGATGAACTATCACCAGTCAAGACGAGGCCGTTAAGGTCGAGGACGATGGGAACCATGCTATTCTGATTTCTACAATTACCTCAAGAACGGGTTCATACCAGAGTACACCACTCGTGGTCAGATTTCAATCCTTAGAAAAAGGAGCTTGGTCAGCCATGTTCCTTACGTAACCTCTCGTTATTTCCATGATTCCCCGTTGCACCTATTCTCCGCTACCGTCGGTTCAGATCTATCTCGGGTACGGTCACTGCACTCCAATCTCTGCCTCGGTTGGTGCACCTATGGTTCTGAAGGTTGTTGATGCCAAGAAAGATCAATAAAATTGGAATATTTCTACTCTAGTTGCGAAGGATATTGCTTACTACAGATTCGAGTGAAATGGCTGGTGGTAATGATGCGTGGTAAGGTCGCTGCTAACGAATAGTGGGTGCGTGGAGAATGATATGGATTCGAGCTCCATTTCCCTCTCGGTATTTAGATCTTCCTCTATCTCCCATTCCTCTTTCCTTTGTTCCGCCGACTACATTGATTGGATACCGCTGGCTGCCTTACATGAAATTAGATTGAGTGCGCAAGCGGTGAGACAGGCCAGTCTAAGCCTCCTGAGTCCCAGTTTTTTACTTTCCACTTCGTTCAACCCTAGTGGGTCGAAGGATTTTCCTACATTAGTTTTGCTCCCCTCGGTTAGGGTTGGCCATTGGCCATGTCCTCGTTCCCAAGAAAAATTTTCCTGCCTCACAGGGCTACTGTTGTTGATAATCCCCTGCGCTCCCTCTTCCCTTCCGCCCCCATATACTCCTTCATACAAGTGGTAAAAGATTTGCCTTATATGCTCTAACCAATCACTTATCATTCGATCTGCAGCACTTAGGATTTCTGGCTTGAGCAAGTCCTCACTGTAACTGGTTACAGTTAGGAGTACACTTGGTATGAGTGTATACCAAAGACTTCACCCCACACAAAGGGCTAAGTTCCAGTTTTGGCAACAGCTGGCAAGATATGAATAGATGTATTCAATTTGGTATCCTCCCCCCATCGCCCAAGCGAGCCCCCCACCTATAGGCTCAAATGCGGGCGCACTTATAGCGTCCCTTAAGCCCACCGGCTGCGCTTCCAAGAACCTGAGGTTTATTATCCTCGAGGGATAACTACTAAATAGTTAGAAATACACCCCTGCTTTCCTAGAAGCTATCCTGCTCAATAGAGGTTTAGGCGTCAGCCCTACTAAGGAGTCTCTGCCTTGTGATCACATACTGCCTCCTGACTTCCCTCATTAACAAAGATCCCGTGGAAACGATATCAACATATCTCCTCCCTGAGTGCCCCCTCGCGATAAAAAGGAAGTTTTCAATAAAAGTGAGATTGCTGATAGAAAAGTATTACATTGTTATATCCCTTGTGAATGCATCCCCTCTTTTTTAGCCTAAGTCCTAGGCCTAGGGGACTCGTACCTCCTCTGTTCTATTGATCAAAAGTGAGAAGTCCCGCTAGAGAATTGTCTGATCCCGCGTCAAGACTAAGCCAAGACCCCGCGTCATCACGAACTTGGGAACTCTTTACAATATTCGTGTTTTTCTCCTTCCACTATTTTTCTACTCTATTCTATAAAGTAAAGGCAGGGGGCCGTCTCTCATTTTAAGTTCACAGCGTTTCCTTCCTTTTCCTTCTTCGGCATCCCCCGGCCCCCTCATCGTCGGTTAGCCAGTAGGGGCATGTAGGGTCATCGCCCTTCACCGTTTTGGAAAACCTGAGCACTCCCGTCCGCCGCTAGAAAGATGGTACTGTTGAAATACTCATTTACAGAAGGTCCTCCGGGTACTACATATTTGACCATCGCGGCAAGGTGCAACTCCTTTATAAGATTGACAAGTTCTTCCATCCTAAATTTCTACTTCTCCCCCGCAGGGACCTTTACAAAGCCTACACATGCGTGCCGCGCGTACGGGAACTGCGGAAACCTCCTCCTTAGCTCCAAATCAAACGTATGGATATAACAATAGAGCATGCTGATCCCAATTATCGGAACTTCGGGTAGGGGCATTATATCCTGCAACTTTCCATTCAAATAATCAGAGGATTCGGTGACAATGAGTTTTCCCAGTCCAGTCCGAATCTCATTCTCTGTGTTTTTTCTCTGTGGCTGCTAGAAAGATAAGTGAAGCTCATTTTTCGACATTGACACGAAGACCCCCAACTAAGCTAAGCGGCAAGCTTTTCAAGCATGAGATTATCCGCATCCTGAATACTTGTTTTGTTTGAAGCCCATTTTTCTTCTCTCAAGGGAAGAAACTGCGCCATCTCCATCTCCCACTGAAAGCGAATGGGAAGATAAAATAGAAGAAGCAGAGAACTATTATTCCTCTCTATAGGCATTCTAGAACGCCCCTATCCGGATAACTTATAATTACACAAGGAACGCTTACATACAGAAGATCCAGTAACAGAGATGAAATATATATAAATAGTTGTTTTGCCATATACCGAAAGACAAGCTTGACTTCTGATATCACAAGCTTACGGTTACTCTGAAATTTCAAAGTAAAGGCTCCTTGGCCGCTACGCTAGGCTGCTTACTATTCTCCAGATTCTTCATCCTATAATCTAGCGTAGGTCAAACCTTCTAGTTGAACTTCTTCCTCTAGGGTTACCCCTGACATTCTGTAAGGATCAGTGGCATCTTACTCTTTCAATAAAAGACCAGCGACACCCTGGCTATTCAGATAGAAGGAAACTGTATCAAAACTTTTCTCTTTCCCGTTCAAAGCAAAGATAGGCTTCTCTCTAGGCTTCAGGGCCTTAATCTTCTGGTTTTCACTATTCTCATTACTATTCTTCCAGCTAGGTTGACCCTTCTGGTCTAGGAACGGGCGGCAAAGCCCCAAAAGAAAGGAACTCAAAGCCAGTTACCCCCGCCTTTCCTCTTATGGCATCTCTTGCTAGACTACTTTAAGAGTGACTTCATTACGCCCTTTCCATAGCTTTCAATCATCTCTCTTTCTCAGCGAAGAGTTAAGAAGTAGTTATTATTGGGCTTGATAGATTGCCCTGAAATGAAAGAGATCTTTCTCTGAGCTCTGAGTTGCAACCTTCCTCTCGCTCATTTTCAGTCCTGACTACTCTGAATTATTCTTTCCAAAGCCACTGATCAATCTTCCTTTTCTGACTATTGGGTTATTCATCCTTTCACATGAAATCTTTCTCATTATCTTATAGGGAATGAGACTCTAAAAAGAAAGCCCTGGCCTTCTGTCTTAGAAAAAAAAATCAATGTGGGAATAGCAGGAAATCTCAGAAGCGGGGAATCTAAAATAGCATCATCGGCCTTACGACTACTAAGGATTTCCTGTTGGAGGCCTTTGCCGGTGAAAAGAATGGGAGGACTTTTCCGGGTCAATGTCCCCACTCTTGGCGGAGATTGCTGCTAGCTCGCCTTCTTCTTCGACATAAGGAAAACGTTCAGAATGGGTAGTTTTTAGGATTTCTACTATGATGGGGATTTAGGGATAACACATGCACATGAATAAGCAGAATACTCAATAGCATTGGAAAAAGTACCAACATAATTCTTATTATTAGATTATTATTCAGGAATACGGAATAGTAATAACAACATAAAAATTCGAGGGTAGGGTAAAGGTCAAGTAGTAGTTAATCACTAAAAAAATGATAGAGGAGGCAATAAAGGGAAAGAATCTGAATGGTAAACCAGAGTCACCGGTTGCTCTTGGTCATGGCCTCTTATTTCAGCGGAGTTTGGCGACCTCATCTTCTTCTCGGCTTGTAGCTTTCTCTGACGCTGACTGGGCTGGCTGCCCTGATAGCCGACGGTCCACCACTGGTTTTTGTATCTTCTTGGGGAAGAATCGAATTTCTTGGTGTGCAAAGAAACAACCGACTGTCTCGAAGTCTAGCGCTGAATCTGAGTATCGCTCTCTTGCCTCTACTTGTGCTGAAACACTATGGATCCTAACAGCACCGGAACAACGCTACTTCACACCTTCACCTATCGGTAAAGCGGCTTCCGCTCCTCTCCCCCTATCGGTCGAGTGGCATCCGCTCCTTTCAATATGCACGGTCCGGAATTTGAAAGCAAAGTGCATAGCACCTTTAAGGAAAGCGAGCGGCATAGCGCCTTGAAGTCGTTCCGGGGTCTCTCGCGGAGTCCCTTCACTCCACTAGCACGGCTGGAAAGAGTTAGCTATCCTCAAGCTGAAGACGGCAAAGCGACAGCGAAGCCGGATGAGGAGAGCTAGGAAGAGAGGACAGCTCGAATAAGGAGTGAGATAATTACCAAATTGGCCTTGTAACTCTTTTCAATGCAAAGAGCTAGCTAGCGATCCTCTTTGAAAAGCGAGGAAGCTCCGCTGTTGGAGCCACATAGAGCGGGCCCCACGTGTGGTTTCTCCGTGCCAGCGCTGCTGTTTCCGGCTGCTGTTTACCTAAGGGGTTGTGGGGTAACCCTAACCCTAATAAGGGCAAGGAATTGCAGGGTAGACAGGAAGATGGAAGACCTTCTGGGGCAAATCAGTAGGCTGGATAGTACGGAAGAGAACAGGGTTCTAAGTTAAGAGGAGGCTTGTAGTAGGGTGGAAGCGAAGCGTGAGCTGCAAAAGCTTATGAAGCTTGAGGAAAGAAGTTGGAAGCAAAAATCTAGGGTCAGGTGGCGGGATAAGAATACAAAGTTCTTTCATCGGGGGCCAATGCCCGTAGGAGAGCTAATGATTTATCTCGTCTTATGGTGGATGGGGAGTTCCTGGAAGACCAAGGTAGCATCCGGAACCATGTGGTGGAGTTTTCTGAGAGGCTTGACTCGGATCCTGTCCCTTGGAGACCTACTTTGGATGGATTGAAGTTCCAGAGGCTTGGTACGGATCAGGCTCAGTGGCTTGAGAGAGATTTGGATGAGGAGGAGATTATGGCGGCTCTTCGTGATCTGGGTGGTGAGAGGGCGCCGGGCCCTGAGTAATATCCTATGGCTTTTGACAAGAGGTGTTGGCACATTCTGGGTGAGGACATAATGGGAGTGGTAAAGGAATTTCCGCAGGAGGCATTTTTGGATTGATTTTAGTAGTAACAGCACCTTTCTTTTCTCACTCTTATTCCCGGAGAAACAACACCACTTTTATTACTTTGATTCCTAAGGTTCAAGGATGAATCCTCAAGGATTACAGGCCTATTAGTCTGATTAGGGGAGTGTCAAAAATCATTTCTAAGGCTCTAGCCTCTAGAATGAAGCAGGTCGTCTCTTCGATTATATCGCGCTTCCAGGGCGCCTTTGTTCATGGCAGGCAAATTCTAGATGGCTCCCTTATCGCTAATGAGTGCATTGATTCCAGGCTCACTTCGGGTACTCCAGGCGTTGTTTACAAAATCGACATCGAGAAGGCCTATGATTTTCTTAGTTGGGGCTTCCTAGACTACATGCTGGCTAGGATGGGTTTTGGTTTGAAGTGGAGAAAGTGGATGAAGACATGTGTGTCTACGGCATCCTTTTCTATTATGGTTAACGGGTCTCCAGCGGGCTTCCTTAGGAGTCGGGCCCTATGTTGTAAAGGGGCAAGGCGACCCCCTTTCTCCATTTCTGTTTACTGTGGTGATGGAAGCTTTGGGGAACATGACGAAGAGGGCAGTGGATCTTCACCTCCTAGAAGGATTCTCTGTGGGTAATGGCGGCCCCTCTATCTCTTATTTACAGTTTGCAGACGACTCCATCTTTTTTTCTGTGACGCCTCTCCAGGGGCTTTGAAGAACATTTTTTTATGCTTTGAAGCTCAGGTCCGGAATTTGAAATCTACGGCGGCAAACGGAGGGGGCGACCGCGAGGGAGCCGCAGTGCTAAATTCTATAAAGGTTCAGGGCTAAGAAACGAACGCGCCTTGCTAAATAGTGCGGAACCATGATCTAAGCGCCTACGCTTGCATGTTGGCTCGCTACAGCTTCAAAACTACAGCGCGCGCCCCCTTATCAGTCAGTGGCGCGCGTCAGCGCTCAGGGGTTGCTTGTTCTCTCGCGCAGGGCGCTTTGATTATAGTAGTGCTTGTTGGCTTGAGCGCTAGCCGTAGATTGTTGGATTTAGGTGTAGTGTAGTCAGCTGCTTGCTGCTCGGCGGTGGTTTGGTTTCTTCGGTCAGGCTTCTCGGACCACCATTCCGATCTGGCCCAGTAGTTAGCCCTCAAGAAGCACAGGTTCCCAACTCTAGTCAGCTTATCCTTAGATTCTAGTCGGGCCAGAACGTACAATTTGTTTATCTATAAGCTTCAGTAGTGCGAAGCGGCTTTGCCCCTTTTCAGTAGGGGAGCGAAGCTAAGGTATAACAATAACTATTGAGCTATTGAAAACTCTCAGCTCAGCCTCTTCGCTAAGCAGCTGCTAAGCGACTCTCCGCCCCAGATGCTCCGCTCCGTGTTCGATCGATGAGCCAGCCCTCTACTATAGATTGTTGGTCCGCAGCCCCGCCCTATAGAATGAATAAGGAGAGGCCCATCGATGACCGAGCCACTCTGATACTACTCCTTACCGAAGCCTTCCGTCACTACATTCAACCTAAGAAGTCGCCGAAGCGAGTCTAAACTCAAGGCCAAAGAGTGATCTTTGAACGCAACTACGCATCCTTACTCATAGTAGAGTGTAAGGTAGGTTTGGGTATAGCAGGACTTGAACCTGCGACCATTAGGTTAAAAGCCCAATGCTCTACCAACTGAGCTATACACCCCCCAAAAAAAGATGTAGTAGTCAGGTGCGGAAAATCAAAGAGGGCGGTCCCTCTTCTTCTCATCATATTACAGGGGCGCGGCTCTGTATGAGGCTCGTACAGCAGAGCAAGTCTGGTCTTGTTTCCACTCATTGAAGATTCTATCTACAAAAGAAGGTCAACGGGGGATACTAAAGTAGCTCTCACTGACACCCGCGTAGAAAACTCCAGTGCGCTCCTGCGCCCCTACTAGTAAAGTGAAAGCAGCAAAGTCCTACGCTGACTACTAAATAGGCCCCTCTCACTACAAGCCTACATGGAACTGAAAAGCTACACTAGACCTGACCCATACTAGAGCAAGACCTAAGTGGGCGCTAGCCTGACGGAACGGATTTGACGGAACTCCATTCCACCTAACCCCAAGGGAGCCGCAACACTGAAGTTTCATGTAGTGTAGTCAGGTGTAGTGTAGTCAAATTCGGCTTGTAGTGAGAGGCCCTGACTACACGTAATGTGACTGAAAGCAGGTGTAGTGTGGTCAAGCGATTCGACATACCTGACGTTTTGAAGCTAGGTGAGGTGAGGTCGTCTTTCTTTCCAGCCGCCATACGGGTTCGACCGAGAGGAGCAGTTATCTATGTCATTACGGTCTTTGTTGGCCGTTGTTCCGGTCGAGCACTCTCTTTTCTTTGTTTTGTCCAATTCCGTCTTACCAACCCGCGAAGGGTTGTGAGGCTGGACCAGGTACGAAGAATGCATCTATATCTGTGCACGGAAGTAGCTGGCCGGCGGCCGCTCAACTGTTCGAGCGCAATGGTGGTTGGTTCCGATTCGACAAGGGTAGAATGCCTGGTCGAAGGTCCAGTACAGTAGGTAGCAGGCGTGTTCGTTTTGGCTCCCGAGCGAGAACGAAAAGAAAAATAGGCGATGCACCATCCTTGCTGCTACGTACGTTGACCTTGACTTGACAGATTCATCCAATTGAACCCACACTCAAACAAAGGAGGACACAAGCTCGGGGCTCGACGAAACAGAAAGTATCAGCATGAAAAATCTTGGGTTAGCTTTGAAAGAAATAGCCCGGCATTCATTTCTGCATTCATAGCGGAGTCTCCAAAAATCAAAGAGGGACCAGCCTCATCGTGGTGATTAGAGGACACCTCTGATCGTTCACCTCTAATGTGACACGTTCCCTCCCAGTTATATGATCAACGGGATCAGTCGGCTAGAGAGAGCGGGGCTATTCTTCTTCCGGGGAGGCAAAGTCGTCCCCTCTACTGACCGAACCCTCAGTTCGGAGGTCTTCGTCAACATGTTACGAGGCTCCAGTCTTCGGCGGGTCACCATTACTTGACTTAGAAAGGCGAACATCTGGGCAAGGGAAAGCGCAGTGCGCCTGGTGCAAATTGCTTTTGATTTATTCATAATCTACCAATCTGAATGGAGGGTCCTACCTACGTACATGATTGATAGAATCACTACGTAGGGGGGTCAACTTGATGCGGGAGAGGCATGAGTGCAGTTCGATCTTGTGGTGTATTCGTTTGTAGTGAGTAGGGCTGTTTATCGTTGATCAGTTCGCCTCCGCTCTATTGAAAGGTCTCCACTCCATTCCTACGGCGGTTTTGTCAACGAACGCGTCTCGGGCCGGATTGACTAACCTAACCCTTAAGGAGGCCTTGCCATAGTTGGGTGCTCCGCTTTAGTGTGATTGACGAAGGCTAGGCTAGGTTTGGTAATACCCAAAACAAATGAAAAGAGATCGGGGTCGATATAAGGCAAGGAACTTGAGCCCCCTAACATAAGGAGCAGCTGCGGTCGATCCAGGGAATGGAGGGGCCCTTTTACCAGATAATAGAGGGCCAACTATCGTTGCGTTGCACAAGACGGTGCCGTCTCACTTCGAGTTCCTTCCTTCTTAGTCAAATCAGATGATACGCCTCGGCTTCAGCTGCCTGCTAGGTGATCGAAATCGCTCAGGTCAGTGAGGACTCACTCACCCACCTACTTCTTATCTATCTAATAGTTTCTTCTATCTACTGAATTCAAAAGGCGACCTATAGCGCCGGGCTATAAGATAAGATACAGCTGTTGTACTACTTGACTGGTAAGGTAAGAAAGAGCTTCCGTAATAACTGGAAGACTCTTGTATGTACTGTAACCCTATCTTCCGCTACTGGTGGACTGTTGCACAGAAAGGCCGACAGAAGCAACGTTTCTTAGCGCGCTTTTCAAGCGCTTAGCTTCTGCTAGCGGCGGGCGCGGCAAGGCCATAAAGTCAGTTCAGTTGCAAGCCTAAGCCAAGAAGGTACGAACGAAGTGACGGGCCCGCGGAGCGGCTTTCTTGTGGTAGTAATTGCGAACATCTCTCCTCTTCTCTTAGCGTGCACAGTTTGCTTGCATGCCGCAGGGACATCTCTCTTTCTTAGTTTCACGCTGGCCTAATGAAAGTCAGTCTTTTAGTAAGCGTATAGCGTATATAATAAGTAGCTGTTTAGTGTATAAGCAATTCTTTAGTGGCCGCACCGAAAGGTACGTACGGTGGAGGTTGAAGATGATGTTACGCGGCGTTCAGAACCAGCCTTGAAGTGAATGAATTAGAAGGAACGAAGAAGTAAGGAAATGAGACGACTCTTTCTTGAACTATTTCATAAACGGATCTTCCCCTCCACACCAATCACGAGTTTTTATCCATTCCTCTCGTATATCGTCGTAACGCCCTTAATGATGGGTTTTGAAAAACACTTTTCATGTCATTCCCATTTAGGTCCGATTCGGATCCCTCCGTTGTTTCCTTTTCCTCCCGAACCTTTTCCTCGAAATGAGAAAGAAGATGGTACACTCGAATTGTATTATTTCAGTGCTTATTGCTTGCCAAAGATCCTACTTCTACAATTGGTGGGTCACCGGGTTATTCAAATAAGTCGTGTTTTCCGTGGTTTTCCCATGTTACAACTTCCGTACCCATTCGATCGATCCGGAATGGATCGGTTAAACATTCCATTAGGGCCCGGTCTTGACTCTTCTGTGTGGTATTCATTCTCGTTCGGCTCTTGGAATCACATCCTGCAGTGGTTGGAACTGGAACAGCTCGCAAAATCCAACCACTTCACCTACCTCATTGCCCCTAACCGTTTCCCGTACCTCTATTGAAACAGAATGGTTTCATGTTCCTTCATCGATTGGTTATTCCTCTCCGTTCGTATCTCCTTCTCCAATTTCGGTCTCGATTATTTCACAAGATTGAATGGCCAATTCTCCTCCGGACCCTCGATTCGATTGTTTTCCAAGAATGTTGAGCCGGGTATGTCAGCCATGTATCTGGAAGGAACTTCTAAAGAAGGGCTTTCGGTTTTTTGCACCGGTCTTGCAGCTTTTTTGTATAGAAAGACAAATTCAAATCATCCTCTTCTTGTTTGAATAATTGGACGTTGAACCCATTGAATATGATGGGAGTTGCTTGCCACCTGGGCGCTGCTCCGCTATGCGCTATTCATGGTGCTACTGTAGAGAAGACTGAATTCGAAGATGGTGACATTCCGTGCTTTTGCTTTTCACCGCTGAAGAGAGCCATGGGTCACTGCTAACCGCTTATGGTCCCAAAGATTCGGGCTTGCTATTTCCGTTGGTTACATCTCAGAATCTTTTTTGTGCCAGTGACCGGTTTATGGATGAGTGCTCTTGGAGTAGTCGGTCTAGCTCTGAACCAGCTTCAAAAGTCCCGGGCTAGCTAGCGCACACTCTTTTCTCATGTGGGACCGTGCCCATTATCTTTTCGGTTCCGTTCCGCTTTTCAGTTCCATGTAGTACCGTCACGTTCCGTCATGATTCTGAAGATGTAGTGTAGTCAAGGCGCAGGAGCTGTCAGCCTCGAGCGATAGGGACGCGACTTTCGAATTCGGAGCTGACTCAACCACAAATCTGTTGAATGAAGGTAGCTTGCTTACTCTCAGCCACTTGTTTAGAAGGAAATCCCTTGACTTCGCTTATGCTCAGTCAAGTGAGGCGGGCTAAGATTCCATTCGAAGTAACAGGATTCGATGTTGCACCATCTTCAACTCTTCTCGGGATCCGGAGTTTTTCGAGAAAAGGTCCCATCCTTCAATATCATGATTGGGTCGACCAGGCCAGATCATGAGTGAAATATCATGATCGGGTCGACCAGGTCAGGCCCGATCATGAGTGAATAGAAAATAGAAAACGTACATAGCTGTTCCAGCGGAAATACTTGGAATAATTCTACCACTTCTACTAGGAGTAGCCTTTTTAGTGCTAGCTGAACGTAAAGTAATGGCTTTTGTGCAACGTCGAAAGGGTCCTGATGTAGTGGGATCGTTCGGATTGTTACAACCTCTAGCAGATGGTTCGAAATTGATTCTAAAAGAACCCATTTCACCAAGTAGTGCAAATTTCTCCCTTTTTAGAATGGCTCCAGTGGCTACATTTATGTTAAGTCTGGTCGCTCGGGCCGTTGTACCTTTTGATTATGGTATGGTATTGTCAGATCCGAACATAGGGCTACTTTATTTGTTTGCAATATCTTCGCTAGGTGTTTATGGAATTATTACAGCAGGTCGGTCTAGTAATTAGGGGGGCGGCCGTTCGGTCGCCTATGATACTAGGACCAATGGGTCAAAAATGGGTTTGTGCCGCAGGTGTTGAACGATCTACTCTACACAGGTGTGGGCTTACAGGGCTAGAGGGCTCATAAACCCTTTCTTTCATTCATCAATAGGGCCCTGGTCGGTAACTTTTCCGGGCCGGGATCGAAAAGTGGAAGTCATAAAAAAGAGATGTTTCTCTTCGCACCTCAGATCCAGAGGAAGGGTAGCTTGTCGAGCTGGCCTATATGTCAAAATCAAAAAGAATAGAAAGATATAAATCAAAAGATTCGCTGTCTTTTTACCGGCTGTTCTTCTTTGTCAACGCTACTAAGGACCCATGGGTTCGCCTACTTGACTTATGAAAGATAATGAGAATGGGTTATTCAAAAAGGAAAAGGCGCTAGCCTGACGGCACGGATTTGGACTCAAGTCTCATTACGTGTAGTCAGGGCCTCTCACTACAAGCCTACATGAAAAGAGAGAACGGAACGAAACCAACAATCTAGGGGGCCCCCTGACTACACGTAATGAATAAAAAGGCCGAAGCCAGCTTCAAAACTACAGCGCGTTAGCGCCCCCTTATCAGTCAGTGGCGCGTCAGCGCTCAGGAGTTGCTTGTTGAAACGCGCAGGGCGCTTTGATTATAGTAGTGCTTGTTGGGTTCGTTCCGTGTAGTCATGTTCTTCGGAAGTCAGCGGCTGAGTTAGCCTACAGCCCCTACTATAGTATTGTATAGTAGGGTCGGCTATAGTAGGCGAGCGAGTTAGCGAAGACGCTTAGGCTAATAGAATAGATAAGAGAGCGTCGGCGCGTAGCCTTCATTCTACTACGCTACGCAAAGGTTACGAAGTCACTTAGCTCGACGTTAGGAGAGTCAAGGGGAACGCCATACCTACATAGAAGAACCGCAGTTTGCTGACTTTCTAAGGTCTAACCTTTCGCTCCCCTACTGAAAAGGGGCAAAGCCGCTTCGCACACTGATAGACTACTTAAGATTCAATTCAAAAGGCGCTACTTAGTTTCGCAAGCCTTTGTCATTGTCAGTCAACTAAGTAGGGCCTGAGGCCCCCTGCGAATCCGTAAATCTGAGGAGCATGCCAAAAAACAAAAAGGATGGTCCCCTATTCTTCCGGAACGGAAAAAAAAAAGAAGTACCCCCCATCATGGTGAACCTCTCCTTGTGATCGGGATGAGGTAGATGCCTCCCAGCCGGGGGGCGGATCGAATCGGAGTTTCCTTAGGTAGCCACCGACCTACAGTTTTCCTGAAACTTCCGTGCTTGGTGGAGAAGAAGCGAACAAAGGTACGCTCGCTTGCTGTCTTGTTCTCTGCCGCGAACTGGGATCGCTCGCCAGCTAGGTCAGATTGGAGCAACATTGTATGAGAACATATTACCCATCTTCGGGGACAAGGGGCGGAACGACCTCTCGATCTACTTACTGCAGCCCAGGACGGGCGTCGTCGTCTAGGCGTTCCCTGTTGCTCCGATCTCCCCTACGCCTAGGACGTTGTCTGGGCCAAGAGCCATAGTGAGTTGCTGTTTCCATTTTTTGGTTTTTTCTCGTTGTTGATACCGGCAAGACCCAGCCAGATGATGTCTGCTGGTTGGTAGTGAGAGGACTCTTAGTACCCGCATACCCAAAGGGGGGCGCTGGTTAAAAAACAATTATTTTATTTTGTTTCTTGCTCTCCCTTAGCAGCGGGAAAGGAGTCTATCTATCTGCCTAGCTTTGGTAGATTTCCCCCAACGCAATCCACAAACAGAAATTCCATGAATCCCTTGGTGGATAAGTCCGACGACTCAGCAGCAGTGCGGAATGGAGTTTCTCGTCCGGTGGATCTGATCTATAGTTAGGGGGCAATACATACCAAAAGGTTCGAAGCGAAGAAGGAACGCGCATAAGAGTATATAACCAACCCACCCTTCAGTATAACCTATTCACATTAGTTCAGCGGCTTGATGCATAAGGGAAATGCACGTTTGTGAGACCTTAGTCGGGATGCATAGGGGAGTCAACCTACGAGCACGGAAGAGCGTGGGTACCGCTGACTGTGGTCAGATTCTTAGCCCTGTTGATGACTCCATCTAAAATACAATAGGGACAGCCGGAAACGGCTGCTCGTTTCGTATCTTGAAGAAAGTAGGCCTGTCGGCGGTCGGGTCAATAATAGCTATGCTATTGACCGACCGCCGCCCGATCCCGAATGCGGGCGGGATTAGATCGTGGTCGATGATACGGTCGAAAAGACCAGCGAGCGAGATGGTTGTTAATAGTACTAGACCCCCTATCATTCATTGCCTTATGAGTTCTAACATCCAAAAATAGTACCGATGTCTACTAAAACCTACGGGCGGGTGCTCCGCAACAGCGGCAGTAGTGAACATTGCTACTAAAGAAAGAAGAAGGGAGAGGGGAGCCTCTACCGCGGTTAGGTTCCCTCGCTACTCTAGTTTTTGGTATATGCGTTCCGGGAGTGTCCAATTCCCTTGAATCGTACTACCGGTTGTCCCACCGGGAGGGAGGTTGTGTATCGCCAGATGTCCAATCCCATAGTATCTGGATTCGTAATACCGAACCCTAGATATTTGCACGATCGCGCATGGGCTCGTAGGAAGCGAACTCATAGTAAGCAAGAGGGCCGGGAAGGAGAAAGCGGGAACCAGAAATCTTCCTATGACGAACCCGAGCCCCCCTTACTCACCTCTGAATCTAGAAAAAAAGCCCTTTCCCCTTACTCGTTAAAGTAAGCAAGTAAACTACCTTTCTGAAATTTTAATAATAAGGTAAGCTTGTTTGCCTGACCAGAAAGACAGCAAATTCTCCTTTAGGTGCTTCGTATTCTTCCCGTCTAGCTAGCTGGCTCAAAGGGAGAGGCCCGCGAAAGCTTAGTAGTAAGCTCAACCAATAGAAAGAGGAAAGCAGGAGAGAGAAGAACCTGTGCTTGATGGGCTCGAATGAAAGCCTGAACTACCGGTAACCCTAATCATTTGGGGACTCATTCTTTTGCTTGCATCCTGCGAAGGCATCACCGATCTTGAAGCTCCCAGCTCCGTACGCTTAGGGCTCAACGGAAACAATTGGTCTGTCTGCAGGCGGCTCGAAGACAAGAAATGGAAGAGAAGACCATCGCTGGACGCAATCAATGTTGTCCTAAAAATGGATCCTCTTGAGAAATGTGAAGTTGAGAACGACTCACTTTTTGTATAAGGAAATAGCGGGCTGGAAAACTAGTCAACAGTTAAGCGCGGAAGAATGGTAAGGCGTACTGAGTTCTTGATTTATCTATTTTTTTTTGAGATGCCTGGTTTTCTGGCTGCAAAAGGAAGAGCTTTAAGGCGAATGCCGTCTAGTAAAGACAAGATAGACTTTGATCAGAAAAAGCCCGGCAACATGACGTTCTTTCTTCTCTTGGGAAGCAGCTGCTAAAGGAAGAGGAAGGCGAATACAAGTCTTTTTGTTCCCCCTCTTCTCTATCCGGCCCCACCTCAATTGAGTGAGTGTGCCCTACCTCTTATGCCTGCCTCTCTCTACCGCCTATCCGATGAACGGATCGGTATGCCCGACGACCTACCCGACTCTAAAAAAGAGAAGTGGTTCCTACCTTCCCTTCCCCTCCTTCATCTTCTATCCCTGCTCGCTGGAAAGCATTCATTCCCCCCGTTCCAATTGCTGGAATGAGTGGAGCATTTACACCCTCCTTAGTCTTCTATGGTTGATCGGCCAGGTTAGAGAATCAAAAGGAAGAGCAAGGCAAGGTGTCCATCCGGGGATTCATTCCTATCCGAGAACCGCTTCACCGGGAACATATGGCAAGAGCAGTCTTTGGCGGTCGGGGGGAACAGCCTTGGAATTGGTCATTTTTGAATAACCTTGACGATAAAGAAGAATAGTTCGCCTTTCCCTGTCTTTGAACAACTTTCGAATCCCATTAATTCCCAGATGGATGGAGGACTAGAGAAGTCGGATGCCCGGATATTCAATCAATCTGTGTTGTTCGACCGAACCTGCCCTATCACTACAAGCCTACATGAAACCTAAGTTGCCCTTCCCTTCTATTTTATATTGGGGTTCAGCTAAACACGGTAGGTGGGATCGAGGATGGAATCGAATAGCGAATGCACTTGCGGTTAAGACAGGTCCTGCATCTCCTACCTAATGCAATTAACCGACCCGGCATCTCTTTCGTTCAATAATGCCAGAGCTGATACACTACTGGTTGAAAAAGACACTACACTTGGAGTGAACGAGCGCTGCGGTAACGAGCCGTAAGAAAGAAGGGCATTCCTTCCGCCGTCATTGACGTGGTGAGATAGATAGACGTCCAATCCTGCAGCAGCTAGTTGCTCGGTCTGTCTGATCTCACACTTCAATCAACCCCTTCGTACTTCGATCCAATCAATCGATCGATCCAGAGGCTAATCTCTTTTGTTTAGGCCGGTAGCTAAAAGAAAGTCCCCGCTTTCTCTTGAACAAGGGAAGGGCAGCATAGCATTAGCTTCAATTGAACAAGCTCCACCTTGAAAAAGAAAGGTGGTAGGCCGAAGAACCGTAGAACGCTTCAACTTGGCCACTGAATAAGGCGAAGGCTGGGCGAGAGACTGGGCCAACTTACTGCTTACTGCCATGCCATGGTTGAAGCTTTAGGCTCCATAGACGGAACTTTTGATTAGGTCTTAGGGAGGGGAGGACACCACTCAGCACCTAAGGTGGGGTTCAATGCCTAACAAAAACGGCCAAAATCAAGGGGGGGCGAACGAAAGAGATGTGTGGCTGAGGGGACGAGAGAAAGAACGCATGCATGGAGATTCTATTCTTTCTGTCGGAGGTTCGAGAATCAATGAAAGGACATCTAAGGCTAAGGAAGAATTCAAGGAAGTCCATTACTGAGAGAAGTGGTGATCTCGTCTTGCTTGCTGGGAGAGAGGAAGTTTTGAACTCACTCGACCGCCCCCTTGATCCTAACCCTCGGAAGTGCTTTGAAGGACCACCTTTTCCAGCCAGATAGCGAGCGATCACTCAGCAATGATACCGCCGGCCGGGAATGAGTACCTATCCCTTACGGGAATCGAACCCGTGTCTTCGACATGAAAAGACGATGTCCTAACCATTGGACGAAAGGGACAAAAAAGCCATTCTTCATATACCTCAGCTCCGAGAATAGAAGTGGTTCGTTTTGTTTCTATACGCAATTCAAGATTTCGTTTGTGTTCATGCCCCCCCTTCCCTCGAGACATATGGCCCCGCTCCATTGTAGTCTAATTGAGTAGTATATTGTTTGTTTGATAAAGGTGGATAAGAATTGGATCAAACCTACGATATACATGAGGGGAGGGGAGACGATAGTGTCCCCGACCGGTCCAATGGTGTCTATGAAGAGTACATAGAATGAGTGGAAGCAACCAACAACGCGTGTAAGCTCAGAGCTTACAACAAGAGAATCCCGAATTCGATATCAAACTATGCTTCTAAGTCAATAAAAACAATAAAAAGAGCAATCACAAGAAGACGGAATGGTGATAATCCCGAGAAAGATAAAGATACATCAGAGATGAGTGGGGGAGGGATATGGATTTGGAAGGAACCCAGAAAGAAATTTGGAAGAATGATGAAGTAGGAATACAGAGGTCAAGATGCAGATAAAGTTTAGTAAAAAAGTCAAGCGAGGGAACGGGTCAGAACTGGGCCTTTAGTTCGGCCTTTCACTCGTACCAGGTGCTTATCGAGCGAAAGGCCGACCGTTCTTGACATCTTCCATCTTGGTCCGCCACCATACCATAGCTTCCCGTCGCCATCCAGATACATGGCAGCTGCTCGCACCGTACTGAGTTTTGATTCCGGCTTGTAGTGATAGGGGCATATTTTACGCTTCCTAATGTGCTGTGCCAAAGTACTGCGGAATATCCCACAAGTCGTTATCCAGGGCCCTGAGGCACTCCATATGCGTCAAGATCTGCTCCGTGCGTTCCAGAATGCTTTCCCGTCGGGTCTCCTCCACAGTACTGGCCTCAGGATTTCCACTAGCCATGACTTGATCTTTGAAACCGTGCTCAGATACCAACTGTCACGACGTTTCCTCAAGTCATCAAGCATCGTGCCGGTCCGCTGCAGCAGAGTCAGCCTTCCCTTTACACTTAGCCACTTGACCCCGGCCACTTGCAAGAGCACACACACAAGGCAACCAAAAATCTAACCAAGCCACAGAATTTGAAAGAGAGACCAAGCCTTTAAAGACAAGACAAGAATAGGCACTGTTAATGAGCTCTACTTCTTCTGTTTACTAAAACATGACAATAGTCACTACTATACACAGCACTCTACTATAAGATAAGAAAGACTCAGACTAATAGAGTCGTGGTGTGTATCTCGTCTAGTGCCTGTTGAGATAGACCAAGTAACTTTCCGCAATAGCCAAGCAACCGTCTGAGTCACGAAAGAATCATACGAATCAAGGTGGGTGCAGATGTTCTGTTCTCTTGTCTATTTCTAGTATCTTTTTTTCGGGTTCTAACTTGTCGATTGCTAATAGGAAGTAGGGACGGCTTCCTGTTTCTTCGAGTCGTTTTACAACCTTCAATCTTCCATTATAAACACTGTAAAGTTTTGTTCTGTCAAGATATGCCGCTACAAATCGTGAATAGATTCTATCTTCTTTTCGTCGTGAGAAAGGGCACTGTGGTTTTTCTAGCGCGGCACCATCTTGTTTCCGAACATGATCTACAGTTGTGTGATTCATATAAGCTATGTGTTTTCGACAGCTAGGGTCAAGTGTAGTTTACTACACTTGACTGCATGTTTCGCTTCAATCATTCCGTTATTGCAATGCCGTTTTCGCATACACAAACAGTGGCCAGATGGGTTTTGATTCGTTAGACTAACGTATGAATATCCGATTTGGATACGTTCGCTTAACACACGGAATGAAAGGAGCGGAGCCACTCGCTGACAAATCAAGCCCTTGATCCTAACCCTCGGAGCGAAAGTTGGGATTCACACGCACAGCCTTATCCTATGAGTCTGCCTATGCTACGCGCCTGCCTTTGAGAGCCTTTCCGCTGGTTCCCTTCGTCGGCGTCATTGAACCTCGTTAGCATTTCGAAAAGAATTGGAGGCTCAAAACGAATGGTCAAAGGAATTGATGATTCGTGTTTAGTCTCCGATCTTCGCCTAGTCTTAGAACCTGCACTGTAGAGAGGGGAACAAGCACCTCTTTCTGCCGCTCCCCTCCCAGATGTAGGTCTTCCTGGAAGTGATAACACTGCTGCCCGACAACTAACCCGGTCACTCCCCGTCTTTATCCTAGACGCCACTGGTACTATTCATCTATATATGGATCACTCCTGCTTTCTCCCCAATGGAATGGTCTGGACCCTTGCGAAAGGACCTCTAAATCCGACGACCTTGACTGAAAAGCTCCCAATTAGGTCAGTAGCTGGCCGAGTAGCTGATAGACCAAATAAGCACAGTAGCTGTTTAGAGCCGAAGGAGCGGAGCCACTCGACCGGGTCGGAAGGCTTTCAGTTTCAGAGATCACTTTTATCAGGCCAAGACCGTAGGAATAAAAAAAACCACTTCTCATTCAGGAGCGGGAAGGGAAAGATGAATTAAGCGGTCATCGAGATCTTGACAGAAAAGAAAAGCATTACAAAAAATTCAAAGCCATGAACAAAACAAAGGGGATTGACTGAGAAGTAGAGCTAAGCGATCTATTGAATGAAGGGCAGGAATGAATGGACTGATTGATTGCCCCAGCTCAAAAGGCAAGGGGAAGATCAGTCTTGAATCAAAGAAGAGCTATCGTGGACGGATAGACCACTTACCAGAAGAAAAAGAAAGGAATTCCTTGCTCTACTAGTAAAGTCGAAATGAAAGTAGATGGTCCTAGGGACCGAAAAAGAATATAGCATTCTATTTGACAACATGTGAGTGGCCCATAAACTCACTCTCCTTTTGTGGACTCACACTTATAAACCTCCCGTTTTGGACTCGCGCGCATAGAGCGCCTCGCTTTGAACTCAGAAAGATGGGCGTAGACTCGAACTCATTTTCATGGACACGTAGGGGAAGCAAAGAAGGTATATAGCGCCAAACGAGGCTAAGAAGAAGATAGCATTAAGGAAGAGAGCAACTACGAGCGATGAAAGCGGAAGATTGAATATGAATAAAAAAAAGAAGGACGCAACAAAATGAAAGATGAGAGCTGCTAGCAAGCGGAAGCGCGGAACTAAGCAAGCAAGTCGAGTATAAGCAATTGATGAATTGATTGGACTTCGCTCTAGCCGAGGGAGAAGCAGAAAGCAGTGGGAGGGGCGGGGATATTACGAAATTCATTCGTTTGATTTACCATTTTCGAGATTGAGATTCTAGTCTCCAGAAGACCAATGGCTGGAGAGATTCGAAATGGAGGAGTAGAGAAGATCAGATCTACTATTAAAACAGAGAATAAGTTGACGGGACATACCAAAAGAAAGATTGACATAGAAAGAAAGAACTAAAGAAAAAAATGCGTGCCCTAAAACGAAAAATAGGGGCTTCAATATCCAATCTATTTCGGCAATACACCACGGCTAAAGACGTACCGAACAGAAAAACGGATTGTAATAGCTGGAATTTGCACAGGTCTCACAATGAATAAGGGCCTACTGAGGGGACTACACGTAACCAAGCAAGGGAACAAGCTGCGGAAGAAGCAAAAGGCCGAGCAGCGACTAGCGCGGAAGAACAAAGTAATACCCTAAAGACCGGACCTCTCGAAAGCATTAAAGGATAGCCATCTAAACGAAGAACTATTCTACCGGAAAGGGACAGAGCTCAAACAACAACAAGAGAATTCTCTCAAACCGAAAAAGAACCCGAAGCCAGGCTGAGCGCCTAGCGCGAAAGAACAATCTACGGCCGAGCGCTGACGCGCCACTGACTGATAAGGGGGCGCTAACGCGCTGTAGTTTTGAAGCTGCAGCGAGCGGAGCTTGAAGAAACGAGCGCTTAGCGCTTATGGTGTAGTGTAGTCAAGCGATTCGACATACCTGTGGTTTTGAAGCAGCCGTAGTTTGCGTAGTACTTTGCTGGACAAGGCGAAAGTCAAAGCTTGGAGTGGCCAGTGCTTCAAACGGCTACGGAAGTGAGGAGTTTTCACGGTTTCGCAAATTGATATCTCAATCTGATCCATTTCAGTCAGTGAAGGCCGGATTGACGGATTGTATGAAGAAGGAGTCCCATTTCAAGTGGGCGGAGGCGGCACAGAAATCGTTTGATGCCTTGAAGAAGAGGATTGTCAAGGCGCCGGTTCTAGCTCGGATTTGGAAAAGCTCTTTGAAGTGGAGACGGATGCGTCGGGTTTGGCTTTCACTTTCAGGGGATAAGGGAAAGCCGATTGAATTTTTCAGTGAGAAGCTAAACGAGGCAAGGAAGGCTTGTCTTCTTCCGACAAAGACAGGCGTTGTATGCATGGGTGTTTGAAGCACTGGAGGCATTACCAACTTCCGAAGGAATTTGTCGTGTACACGGCTCGAAGGTTTCTTCAGACGCAGGATAAGCTCGGTGCGAGGCACGCTAGGTGGGGTAGCTTATATACAGAGTTTGACCTTTAAGCACAAGACGAAACGTGGTAGCAAATGCGTTGAGCCGGAGAGAGATTTTTTTTGTTGCAAACGGTTTTTCCGTTTTGCCAGGAGTTTGAATCGGTTCGAAACCAGGAGGACGAGGATTTTGCAGAGGCTTGGAGAGTTCGCCTGAATCCTGTGAGTGGGAATCGAAGCCGGTTTTAGGACGTGCTATGTAGTAGACGGTTTATTATACAAGGGCAATGCGTTATACATACCGAGAGGCTCTTTGAGGGAGCGGCTGCTGAAGGAGTTCACGGATTGGGAGCGTTGGTCGTGACAAGTGCCCTTTTGAATGACAGCTTCCATTGGCCCAGATTGAGTCGGGACGTTGAGAGGTTTGTGCAGAGATGCCGTGTATGCAAAACGGCAAAGGAAAAGGCTATCGAATGCCGGTTTGTATAAGCCAGTACCACGGCTATACCCCGGGGATATCCATGATTTTTTGCTTGGTTTGCCCAAGACGGCTCGAGGGCTCAAAGTGGTGGCAGTTTTCGAGAATGGCGCATTGAATCCCGTGCAAGAATTCGACAGATGCTACAGAAGTCGCCGGATTCTTCTTTCGTAAGGTGGTGAGAAACCACGCCTTATGACGAAAGAAAGGGTCCCCCAAGGAGATCAAGACACCAGTCTGCCCTCTAATCTAATAGAGGGTGCTATGGAATAAATTAGGCACTGAACTGAGGTTTAGCAGTGCTTATCACTCAGGACGGCAAGACTCCAGTCGTCGGTCACTGGGAGACTTGCTGAGGAGCTTAGTGCAAGGGAGACCGAGCAAGTGGGAATAAGTTCTTCCAACTTCGGACTTTGCCTATCAAAACCATGTGAATCGGCCTGTGTTAAGTAAGGGGGGAAGTAACCATTCGAAGTGGTGTATGGTAAGAGCCCGAGGGGAGTTGTCAATTTGAGGCGAGCGAAGCTTCGTAGACAAGGCTCGCCCCTATCTCACAAGGGGCGTAAGCACTCCACTCGTTCGTCAGCCCCCATAAGCTATAAAGGCGAGCAAGCAGCTGACTACACTAGACTATAAGCTAAGTGCTCGCTTCTTCAAGCTCCGCTCGTTGCTTTTCGCTTTGAATTTCTGGTGTAGTGTAGTCAGCTGCCTATTACGTTTTTCAGGCTCCGCGCGCTAGCGCGCGTACTCTTCTGCTATCAATGAAACCGAAAGAAACACAAAAACCCCTGTGCGTTTCGTATAGATCGAGACTTGTAGCTTGATTCTTGACTCATTCCATACTGGGAAGCAGGAAATCGTTCGAGAACACTTTTTCCTATTTCTCAATGATATCCGACGATCAAGACAATTCCCGGGAAACTCTTTCTTTTCATAGTTATTTTGACGAAGCAAATAGCATTTCCTATAGATTTGTCCCCTGGACTGGACCTATTCTGATTCTGAATTATCCGTCGCTACGCTGTTCCCAAGGACTAGCAGAATCGAAATAGCGAAATTCTTGGGTCATCTCAATGGGTTCAGAAACCACACGTTTCTCTGGATCATCATAGCGTACTTCCACATATCCACTCAGAGGAAGGTCTTTTCGTAATGGATGACCCTCGAAACCATGATCTGTTGATATACGGCGTAGATCCGGATGATTGATGGAAGAAACACCAAACATATCCCAGACTTCTCGCTCCCACCGGCCGGCTGATGGAAATGGACTGACTACCGGAGATATTCGTGTTACTTCGTCTGCACTGGTTTGTACACGAATGCGTGAGTTATACCGAGTACTCAGTAAATTATGGACCACTTCAAATCTTCGTTTTCGAGAGGGATGATCCACTCCGCAAATATCGATCGAAACTTTCACCCTTGTATAGGTATGCAATTTCAGAAAGCACAACAATGGAAATGGGTAGTCCGTATTGGTATCAGATCTATTCCCATGTTCCGATCTTTCCATTTTCTGTATCCATTTCTTGGGGAAAGTCTCCCAACTATATTTGAAAATGGATTGGTTATCCATAAAGATAAAGAAAGCTTTCTTGTAGTTCCGCTTCTTGCTCTCAAAATGCAGAAAGACTTGTCGGAAATGGAAATCGCCGGTTGGGTTGGTCCGACCAAGAAAGGCATGGGAGTTCCGGGCTTGGGCCGAGTTAAGTCAAGACTGGCTACTAGCAAGAAAACTACTGCGCGTTAGCGCAACGGATTTCGCGCAGCTCATCCCTTGCTTGTTCCCTCACTGCACACTGTCTATATATCTGTCTCCATCCAATCAAAGACGTCCATACCAGCTCCGAATTAGAAAGTCGCGTCCCTATCGGTCGAGGCTGACAGCTCCTGCGCCCCTACTAGTCAAGGGCTTTCAAGCTTACGTTTGCTGGGTGGGCCCCTGAAAAAAACCGAAATCCAAAAGAAAGAAGAGAAATTGGGCCATGTTTCCCGAGAGAGGCCGCCTTCTCTCAGGCCAGCAGTCTTCTACTTCTAGTCGACTGCTCTATGACGGGCTTCCCTGTTTCCTGGGCTCTGCTCGCTCGTCTACGCTCCGACCCAGCAAGTAATAATGAAAAAACGATGTTTCCTATTTCAAACTTGTCGTAAAAAAATAAAGGCAATCAATCAGAATCAGGGAAGAACAAAAATGGAAATAGTGAATCCAGATCTAGATGGATCCCTATCTTTATCTCTATCCACGGAGATACCTATCTATATGGAGAGAGATCTATCTATGAATCGATCTAGACTATCCTCTATCCGGAGAGATCTGTCCCTATGAGCGACTACGCCGATCTTTATATGTTTTGGCCACGTCCGTTTCCGCTCCGAAGAAGAAGGTTTGGATCTTTCAATCTTATGTCGTGAGGGATGTGACCTATGTTAGGTCCATAAGATACCACAGCTTTTGGTGTTCTATGATTCACCTCCGAATAATGAGTAGGTAGTTCGATCCTTTGGATTCTTCTCTTCCTAGTAAACTGATGGGGGGATCCGGAGCAATAGGTCGAATTACTATATAAAGAAGAGTAGTTGACTATAGGACTTCTTGTTCGAGTAGGAAGATTTCGGTTTTTCTCGTTCCTTCTCTTCGATAAGAATAGGGATTTGAAATGATACAAATTTATCTTCACTCTGTTGTGCTCAGCGAAGGAACTGCCTAAGCATACTTTTTCGGATCCAAACTTCTTTGTTCTTTCTAAGTCTTCTTCTTGCATAGAAGAACGCAACTGTTGCAAAAACCGGGATTTGAGTAGTAGGCGGCACCCCCTCTTAGTTTTGAGTAGGCGGAACCATTCTGTTTTGGTTCTTCTCCACATTCTTACCGGGTGATCCAGGAATTTGCCTATGATTTTTTCAACTGATATGTCGATATAGAAAGATCTCCTTATTTCTTCACCGCGGGTTCTCGCGTCATTTTCTTGAAAAGATATTAGATCACCGTGGGACACCTTCAAATGAGTAATGCTGACCATTCCATTATTCACACAAACCCTTCGATGACTTATCGGCTGCCTAGCTTTAGGAATAGTATCACTAAAATGGAGACGAACCGGAATAACGTCCGATCTTGTTTCTGGATTGAGTGGAAAAGGGATATATGAAGTTCGTTCTGTTCTTCTGTGCATCTCTGTGATGGGTAAATCCCCATGAAAAAGGGGCAACTTTCGTGTAGTTTGTGATTGGATGTAACTGTTAAGATTTTCTCTCGGATAAATCTTTCTCTTAATGGATCTCTGATTGTTCCTCAATCTTCGGAGAATGCGGCGTTGTATTATTGTGAGTTCTCTGTTCCGAACATTTCCTGGAAGTGGACGACAAGTTTGAAATCTTAATGCAGGCAAGGCATATTTCGTTGAATCAGTCTTTTTCGCCACATCGCGTATAACGGGAATCGAACCCCCTCTGCTGCTGGCGGGCAGATGGAGAATGAATTTCCTACTTCGATCCATACCCGCCGGGCCGGGTGTAATGAATAGAGATCTCCCGCCAGCAGTCTTCTCTTCCTATCACTTCACTTCGTTCGAGAGATCTGATCTCTTCGGACCTCACCGGGCCGGGCGAAGGGGAAGGAAGGGGTGGGTGGTCCGGGAACAGCAACGGGAGAGGGCTCGTAGCCCCCTCTCCCTCTTCCCCACGCCTATTTGTTCCCCGGGCCCCGGAGAGATGCGGAACTCTTTTTTTTTTTTTTTTAGAAAAAGATGAATAGATAGGGCCGTGATACATTCCGGAATATTGTAAAGGTAAATAGACTCTTTTCGTCCCCTTTTCGATGCCCGCCTGCCATGTGAATGTTTTGGAATGGGTTCCAAACCTTTTGTAACAAGTAGACCCACGATACGGACTAATAGATGTTCCTACTGTTACTCGTAAGTAAGATCTATTCATAGTTGGTCAGTCCCCCACGGCACGGCTTCTCGCTTTTCATGAATGTGTCTCCCCCTCTGCTTATTAGAGTTTGACCCGCCTTTGACTCTGCTTGCTTCTGACTCCCTATGAGCCGTTTTACGACCTGACTCTTTCGGAGGGTCGGCGGGCCAAAACAACCTTACGCGCTTCGGTCCCTATAAGAAAGAACATGACCACACTAGACCTGCCCCCCTTTTCTCATCTCATGTAGGCTCATTACGTGAGAGGCCCTGACTACACGTAATGAGACTGAGTGTAGTCATCAGCCGTAGTGCGCTAGCTAGCCCGGGACTTTTGAAGCAGCCTGCGTAGGACTTTGCTGGGTCTTGGTTTCCCGCAAGAAAAAAGGGCATGGGTTGTTTTTGGAAAAACGAAGCAACTCTCTTTACGTTACGGCATTTTCACAAACATGTGGTGTGCACTGCACCACCCCTTTCTCGAGGTATGCACAAGAGCACACCCCAATGCATTGGAAGCTCGAAAAGAGGCTCAATGAATTTTTAGGAAGTGCTGTGCCATTTTCGAAGTCAGGCCCTTACCTTAGTTGTCTATATATACCACTGATTCATCAACGAAAGGGGATTCCATCCAGCCTTTCAATAGAGATAGTACAGACAGAAGCAAATCCATCTCAGTAAAAAAAAACTCTAAGAAGGAGAAAGCGGGTTAAAGGGAGTGAGTGATCAAGCCACTAATGACTCCTCCTCCTGACTGGCCGAAGGAATCAATATAGTCGATTTGATTACCAGATACTATAGTGGTAGTATCATCTCAGGCCCGTACGCTTATTCCCCTTCCCCATAGCCACTCCCGGCCCTCATTCATTCAAACAAGTCTATGGATGGAATAAGAGGAAGAATCCGTTATTCTGCCTATCTCAAAAGTATCCTCCTCCCTATGGTCCATCACCTCTCCAATAAGTCGTGGACCAAAGCTGGATCACCGTGCCCGCCTCTAGTAGCCAGTAGGTTTTCCCGGATCGGATAAGGCTTCGATAAAGAAGTGAATCAGTCCGAAATGCTATGGATAGATGGTTGTAGCCAATACCGATCCGATCGGGAATGAGAGTACCCGACCTCTTGGCTATTAACCAGTATTGATTATCCCACCCCAACCCCTAACTCCTTGGATCAGACAAGAGAGAGTGCTTCTCCTATGGTCTTCCCTATTATTATGGGTATGGCCCGACTAGTCTTTCTTCCGCTCTTCCTTCTATAAACCATATAGCTTCGGTACCAGAAGACATCAAGGGCCCTGACGGAACGGAACCCAAGAGTCAGGGGTAATAAAGAGTCTCAGGGCTACCCTTATTCATGGAGATATCGGCTGCTTGTTAATACGTAAATCATCCCTACAAAAGGTATCCCTATCCATATACCCCTGTCCCATACGCGAGTTCCGTCGACCCCCCACCCTATACTAACAAAAAACCCCCGGAGCTTGGGGGGTTTTAGGGTAACTGTATCGACCCGTCGGTAGATGATCAGTGTTTTGGTACTCTCATTCCCGTATTTCACCGCATCGGTGAGTACGTGAAGGGGGTGTATGCTTGTAATAGCGCCCACTCCCCCTTGGAATGGTCGCAACAACCACCCTCGTACGACCCGCTTTTAGAATGGAGTTCCGTCAGGCTCAACGCGAGTTTGTACAAACGAGGCAATGGGAGTGACAGCCAATTCTCGAAGTGGATTCGCTACTTCTTTTCCCGTATCTCTAAAAGCACCAACTTGGTTGCCTCTCCGGCTTGCTCATCTCTGGAAGCCTGTGCATCTCCAGAATATCAAAATGGATCGACCGGTTCCGGTTCAAGCCTGTTTTTTAGCCACTGGAGCGGCTCGGGCGGAACAGCGTAGCCGGAGAGGAGAGCCAATAGCGAACCAGGAATCCCATATTTGTTTGAAGGAGGTTGAACGGTTCTTCCACGATTCTCCGCCATCGGTAAATCGGTGCTTAGGGCTCAGTGGTACCATCCGAGTCCAGTTCTTTCTGGGTTGGTAGGAGCTGGAGGAGCCGATGCATATTTCTAGAAATCCCTCAATCGAGACCTTGCCCTCTCTTCCCGCATTCATTCCCTTCCCGTTCGGTGCAATGGTTTGGAATGAAGAACCACCGGAATGGGGCATGAGCTGACCATTACACGGTGCTTGGTGTCCCCAGAGCCATCTCCGAATGAGAAGATCAACTATACGGAGGTTAGGCGGATTTCCTATCCCCAACCCCACATAGGTAGCAGCACTAGTAGCTGCAGTTGAACCCGTTGCTTCTCGCGCCCCTTCCCCTTGAATGCTCGTTTGAGCTACTGATACCGGAACCGGTCTCTCTCTGGATCTGAACCTGGATCATCTTAGCATCGTATATAGAATAGAGTCATAAGCTGGATCCACTGCTTAACCAAAAGAAGCAATTGCTCCTGCTTGCAGCAACAAGTTACTCTTTGGCTCGCAACAAGCGTAGGAGCAAACTACGGCTAAACGCGCCTGACTACACGTAATGAATAAGAATGGGCTTCCTAAGGCCAGATCGCTCAGGGCCCCTTTTCTTGTTGCTTGACATGTGGGGATTAGGAAATCTGCCTTAGCTTTGCCTGCTTGGATTAGCATACTTGGCAGCTTATCTCTGACTATCCCTCCGCGTAGGGGCTTCTCTTCACTAGCTATCTGTCCCTTAGCCTTCTCTTAACTCCTAGCTAGGCTTTCCAGAGGAGCTACAATACCTCCTGTTAAGCCCTTGATGTAATCCTTCCTTACCTCTTAGCTTACTTAACCAGTTGTTTAATGACCTCTAACCCCCTCCCCCGTTCCTAGCTCTACCGCTACTACTGACTGAGCCAACTAGCCGCCTTAACGAGGGCCGCCTTCCAGCTCTGATTCACCTCCGGGGGTTCATAGGGGGGGGGTAGTGTTAAGCAAAGTGCTCTGATCTGAGTTGAGTGGAGTGAAGGGAACGGCTAAAGAAAGGAGTTGTCTTGGCGGTGCTAGCTGTTCGAGTGGTTGCCCATCGATTCAGCCAGTTAAGCAAATCCCTCCTTCTCTAGCCGTTCGGTGTTAGTTGCCGTTAGCGGTCCCTGCCCGATAGCCCCGAATTATTGGGTTCCAACCCTTCTTCCTCTCTTCCATCCCTCTCCTCGGGTGTGGGAAGATTGATTTAGGTCGGATTTGGGGGAGTGGAGTGAAGGGAGGGACTATCGGGTGAGAGGCCCGAGCGGAACGGTTGTTAGCTGTCCAAGCTCTGTCCTTGGATTGGACCACTTGTTTTAGGTTAACAATTTCCTTTCCGCTTCGCTCTGCTTCGTGGGTTTGGTTTCCTGCCTTTGCTGTCGCTTCGGTAGGTGCCCCACTACGCTTTCGCTCCGCTTGTGTCCCGCTTGCAGTTGCTCGGCTGGTGCCCTGATTTTTTTCCTCCGAAGTCAGGGCGCTTTTTCCCCTCTATGCGCTGCGTGGGTGCCCTTCCTTGCTTTCGCTTCGGTGGGTGCCCCACTAGCTGACACAGAGCGCTTTTGCTCCTCTTGAGAGGTACTCGGCGCTGATGCTCCTCTTGCTTCGGATAACCAGAGTTACCAACTAACGCCCGCTTGCGTTCGGCTTTTTTTTGTTTCTGGCCTCTTTCTATCGCCAGAACAAAAATTGGATCGCCGAAAACACCTGTTTTTTTCTCACATTTCTCAACTCAGACGTGCCTTTTATACCTAACGTACAGATCTTCCCCTCCGTCAGAACCAAGTTCCCCCGTATGGAGCCACCGTCGCCGTATAGCATAGCATGCTCTCCGCACTATTATGTCTGAGAGCTGAGCCGCAGGTGGCCATGCCTAGGGTGCGCGCTATGCTACACCGCGGTCCTCTGCCATGGGACCTTCAACCCGTCACTCCAACTACTGCCGTCTTGTGTTTGCAGTCCGAACCGTCCAATGTGCGTCTCGACTACGGCGAATCCCAAGTTGGAACTTCTTTCGAAGAACCGGTTGTTCAAGGAGGCCATCATCAAGGATCTACTCATTGCCATCCGTTGCAGGAAGTGTATGCCCCCTGCCATGGGTTGTGCCAAGGCTCTCGGAACTTCAAGCTTCGCCGAGTTGTCCGAGGACGGACGCCAGGGTACTGCCCATTTTAGCGCCATCGTAGTATACCTCCGGTTTCAACCCTTTCGAAGCTGGGCATGGTCCTCCAGCTGAGCATTTCTTTATCCCGCGTTACTGCAAACGTTCAGTAGTCATCTTACGATAAACAAGGCCAACAAAAAAGCGATGCAAAAAAGTGAGCTGGCGCATTTACTGGTTCGACGGAAAGGGATTACGGGTCAGGAGGTGAACCCCCTGCATCTTCATGGGAATGGGTTCTTCAACAGGCTCTGTAATTGGTTCATAAGCCAGAACTAGTGAAACTAAACTGGTTCACAAGCAACTAATGAAAGTGGCTCGGTAAACCGGGGTGAAGCCATTTTCAAAATCTGGTGGTGCTGTTTGTGCTGACCAAAGTCTAGCGATGATAATGCGATGTGCTAGCGCGCCCATGCCTCCCGAACTGTTGAACTACTAGAATGGCCTGGCGATGAAAACTTCGATTCGCTCCACAAAGCAAACTCCGGCCCCGCCTCTTCATCCATGAAAATGGAAAAATCCATTGAGGGGAGGGAGTGATGATGGGCTTACCATAAAAATATTCCCCGCCAAAGAAGAAAAGAAAGACGCAATAAAAAAATAATGTAACAAGCAAACTGCCTTCGACAAAATGAAGAGATATCTGATTCATCCTCCCGTCCTAGTTCCACCGGTACCAGGAAGGCCCTTGCTACTCTACCTCTCAGTGACCGATACGTCGATGGGTTGCGCCCTAGGGCAGCATGATGACACTGGAAGAGAAGAGCGGGCTCTTACTTGAGTCAGAAATTCATCCACTTTTTCAGCGAGTCAAGATACTCTTCTTTGGAAAAGACTTGCCTTGCCCCTTCGTTGAGTAAATTGGGCAACTCTCGCGCTTGCGACAAACTATGCGCTATCCTACCCGGTACTGTTGCTAGCACGCATGGACCCCTAGACCCACCCACCGCCCTTGTTCGAAAAGCCGGCACTCTCAGGAAGGACCGCCAGGTGGCAACTTCTGCTCTCATCATTTGACATCACATATGTAACACAGAAGTCCATCAAAGGGAGGGCCCTGGTGGATCATTTGGCGGCACAACCTGTCCTCCTTCTATATCTCCATTAAAGACCTACTCTCCGGATGAACTTGTTTGCTGCAGAAGAAGACGTTGATCGAGAATCAAATCAAAGGAAGAACCCTGGAAATTTCACTTTGATGGAGCAATGAATCAAAATGGCAGTGGAGTAGGAGCTGTGCTCATATCGCCCGAAGATGCTCACATTCCGATCTCCGCTGAACTTCGCCTGCACTAAGATCTCGGCCGAATACGAAGCGTGTATAGCTGGGTTACAAGCAGCATTGGAACTCTCGGTGAAATGCCTTGAGGTGTATGGCGATTCCCTACTCATCATCTGTCAGACTCAGGGTAAATGGAAGATAAAGGAAGAGAAGCAGATTCCTTACCACCACGCCCATAACGAGGGGCTAAAAAAGAAATTCGAGAAGAGAAACTTCACTCACCTCTGACGAACTAAGAATCAGTTTGCCGATGCCCTGGCTACCCTTGCGTCAATGATAGAAATACCTTCGGGGGTTGAAATGAGACCAATCGAAGTTAAGCAGAAAGATGAACCAGCCTACTGCAACTTGCGTCAAGGAGAAGGAGTAGCACCCGATGGGAACCCGTGGTACTATGATATAAAGATCTTTCTCGAAGATAGAACCTTCCCCATGTATGCAACGTATACGAAATAAGGGCGGATCGCCGAACTATACAACGACTAGCAATGCAGTATGTCGCGGCGGAATCCTTTCAAAGATAAGCGGTCTTACAACAACATTTTGTTGAGGTGTCTAGACGAGGATGAGGCAAAGGAGATGATGAGTCAAGTGCACGAAGGAAAAAGTGGTCCCGTTGATTACGTTCCAGGTGGGTAGGTAGACCTTGAATACGTACTAAGTATATGGATTGATAGGGTATATAAGCCCTATTAAGATAAGATTTTTAGCCTTGAGGTACGGAATTCAAACTAGTGCTTCAAAACGTCAGGTATGTCGAATCGCTTGACCACACTACATCTGAAGAATCCTGACTTATGTATCATGTAGTTCCGTCAAGGCCTCTCACTACAAGCCGTGACGGGGAAGGGGGAATACGGAATGGAAAGAAAACGAGTATCGGTATCGCTTGCCAACAACGCCAACAGCATCGGCTAACTGCACCGGCTATAACAAACAGAGCTAACTGGCTAACAGCACTGACTGTTCCACTCAGGCACGAACAGCGCTAAAGAGGAGTTGACTCCGATACTAACAGCCGGAACAACGAAGAGCTCCTTTCAATATGCACGGTCCAGAATTTGAAAGCAAAGTGAACAGAGAGAGCGACTTTCACTCGTCAGATTCAGGTTCAGGCATCTCTAACAACTCAAAGGCGCACCGAGGAGCTAACCCACCAGCCCGATACGAATACTGGCTAGGCATACCGAGGCAGAGCTACCCGGCAAGAGCTCAACCGCTACTCGCTATAGCAAATCGATTCTGACTTACGTCGTTACGCTCGCCCTCCGAGGCCTTCACTCCACTCGAGCACGTCGGGAGTGAACTATTACCATGCTTTGTTGCTAGGCAAAGGCAGTTTCCACTCCTACTTGCCAAAAAGCAAGGAGGCAGAAAGCCCACAGAGGGGTTGGGCTCAAACTAAAGTCCCACCCTCGCCAGAAGTGGTTAAGTGCCATCCTCCGGTCTCAACAAAAGCTGTCGAACTCAGGAGAGGAGACCCGCCGCTATCAAGCAAGGAGAGCACCTTCAGGCCGTTACGTCCGGGGCCCCTCAACCGAAAGGCCCTCCTTCACTCCACTCATCAGACTCAACAACGCTTTCAGACTACTCTGACAACACAAAGGAGCTCCAAAGGCGGGGAACTCAAATTCTCGTAAGATGACCACTGAACGTTTGACGGTTACGGGGATAAAGAAAGCTACTCAGAAGAGCGTGTCCAGCCCTAGTCGGTTACGCCAAGGGCACATTAGACGACTGGAGGAAGCCGAGAGCTCCCCGGTCACGGGACCGTTCATAGCGGGGGGACCTGGTGAACGGACGCACTGTAGGGGGGACCCTATGGGCGAACTGCCCCGTGCTGAAATGAGCAGATGGCAGAGGCGGAAATTTCCACGAGCCCTGGCGCTCCAGGGTGAGAGCTACACTTCCCCGAAAAAACACTGGCAGAGGTAACGAGCATGCACGGCGGGCGTTTAGCACAACCGAGGCAAGCGAGGACCCCAAACACAAGACGGCTGTGGTTGAGTACCGGGTATAGGATCCCCAGCGGAGGATAAAAGATCCAACAGAGGAGTCGCGGCTTCTAGGCCCTAGGCACGCGTACCCAAGGACTCGCTAATCTAGGCTCGGGAAAACCCCGGCCTAGGTTGCTGCTATACTATACTCGACGTAGCTCCATACGGTCCTGGGGGGGGGGGGGGGACTCCTGGGGTTCTAGGGGCGGGAAGCGATTCCCTTTGACATGTCAGTATGATAGCGTTCGTCTGAGTTGAGCGAAATCCGTGTGTTTTCAGAGTTTGAGTTAGTGGTCAGTAAGCGTCAGAGCCGCTCCTGAACCTCTCTTTATCATGTAGGCTTGTAGTGAGAGGGGCATATTTCAAGGCTGCGCTCCCCTCGAGAGGAGCAAAAGCGCAGCGGTGTCAAGATGTTGTTAGGCCTAAACAAGGGGTCGCTAGACCGATTGCAAAGCTAAAACAGCCGTTCCGCTCGCCGCTCAGAATAGCCCCTTCACTCCACTCCCCCGCTTCCTCACTCTTCCCACACGCGCACGCGTGCAGAGGGATGAAGAGAGGAGAAGGAAAGGAAGGTTTGGAACCCAAAGGGCGATCGTTGCCCGGAAGCTGCTCGCTAAACAACACTAACAAACAACTCCGTTCGGACCCCTCACCCGAGAGCAGTCCCTCACTACACTGATCGAGCAACAGCTGGAAAGTCGTTAGTTGCTAAAACGCGCTAGCCGAAGCCGAAGGAAGGCAAAGCAAAGCGTAGCGAAGGAAGGTAGTTGTTAAGCCGAAAGAGCGTTATCGCTTGCTTGGAAACAACACCGAGCAACCGCTCCGTTCGGGCCCCTCACCCGAGAGGCCCTCACTCCACTCTCGCTTCTTCACTCCTTCCCACACCGGGAGAGAGAGCCGAAGCGAGCAACAAGGCTAAACGCGCCTGACTACACGTGACGGTACTACATGGAACTGTGACGGTGTACGTTTCAATAGGCCCCTCTCACTACAAGCCTACATGAAAAGAGAGAACGGAACGAAATAAAAAGAGTGCCGGTCTCGCTTGCCAACGCGCTAACCACGCTAACAGCAACAACACCGCTAGCTAACTGCTCCACTCAGGACAAACAAGCGCTATCAGACTGAGAGTCAAAGGCCGAATTCCCCCCTATAACCCCCCAGGATTGGTGGTGAACGAGAGGCAGGCAGCCCTCGTTGCCGGGGGGGAGGGGATCCGCCGGGGAAGGGGCGGGGGCAGAGGTAGGTGTTTCAGTGTACTTATCATTCATTCATGCCGGAGTGGATGGACATGCCCGAAGCCCGTAAAGGCATAGAGGATTTCTATTAATAAAGAAAGAAAAAAAAGAAAGGGTGGTTGGTTCCAGGAACCAGAGGTCCTACCTAATGGGTCATAGGTGAGGTTTCGCGCTTCTATATCTCCATCTATAGGAGGCAGCATCCATTCCCGCTTGATAGTTTTCGTCGATTCGTGATTTCCATTTCGTTGTTGCGAAGGCGGTTCTAGAACCGCTAAACCCATGGTACATGCAATAGTACCTCGAATTCTGGAAAAAAGACCGGGCTCTCCATAACATTGTTGTCCCATATCTCTAGCAAATTCAGCCCGACCTTCATACAGGTCAAGTCAGGTTTCTCTGTTACTGGGACAAGTCAATCTTGACGGATCTACCCCCCGAAGAAACCGGACATATCCATTTCGACCATCCGGCTCGAGCGATAACTAAATTCGAACAGAGTCTTGAATCAAAATCATCTCTATACAATAGAATCCTAATCAAGATTCTTTCAGATGAAATGCTCACCAAGTAAGCTTACGAATGAAATCATGATCGATCTTTCGTCTTATTCCCCGTAATCCGTGTTTATCCCCACGAATAGACCTCCATGGGATACAAGTGACTTGTTACTGATCCGGCCTTTCTCCCTCCCGAGATCCCTTTTCTCCACTCCTCTAGTCTGCCTTATCGAAATGCAAGGCTTTTTTATGCATTTTTACTCTGCAAGAGTCAGAGATAAGTAAGATGTTATTCATTACGATACACAATGACTCGGTTATAACCAACCCCAGCAAGATACGGCTCAGCCCCCCGAAGAAAAACCTGACGCGCTTCGGCCTTTGGATTGAATGTAGGCTTGTAGTGATAGGGCAGGGGGCATTTAGGTCTCATGTGGTGTAGCTTTCAGTCACATTCCGGCTTGTAGTGAGAGGCCCTGACTACACGTAATGAGACTGAGGTCAAATCCGTTCTGAGAGATGGAGTACTTTGCTCCTACGTTTGCAGGTGCCATTAGTGGTCTCTTTGAAAAAAGAATTTCTTTCGACCTAGCTTTGAGTCGTCCGTCCCCCCCTCGGGGGATTGAGGGGGGTTACATTACTACTCTTAGCTTGGCTTGGGACTCCACTCTTGTCTTATCAGTAGTAGTGAGTCTTCTTCAACTAGCTCTTTTGATGTTTAGAAAGAGACTCAAAAAAGTATGTATTTATTGAATTGATGGATTTTTTTCTATTTCTATTACAAGTCTTCACATAGAGTACAGATATTCATGTGACTACTACAACTTTGAGATGACTACTACTAAGATAGAGTACTAGTCCTATTCGTATATCGATGACTATTACTAAGTACTAGTTCAGTCTTGCCTCGATCACTCACTCAACAAGCACTCTAAAGAAAGTCTATCTGCTTCGGCTCCGCTCCTCACTCACTCTTTGAGTTTGGAGGATCATTCGTTCTTCACTCTCTTGCTATTACCCGCAGGGAGCGCAGCAACCAAGGTGCATATTATCATATAGAAAGAAACGAAGCGTAGCGATTCGTACTACCGGAAAAGTTTCGCTAATCGGCAGGCAATAGAGTCAGCCGATGGGCGCAAGCAAGCGTAGCGAATCACATAGAGTTGCCCCTATCCGCCAGCGCGCGGATAGATAGGGCGGGCGAAGGGATGGATGTCTGAGCGGTTGAAAGAGTCGGTCTTGAAAACCGAAGTATTGATAGGAATACCGGGGGTTCGAATCCCTCTCCATCCGCGAGGTCATAAGTTCTCTCTTGCGTTATCTATAGATAAGAACGAATCGGATCGACTCGACTGATATGATAGGTGGAATGGGTAGACGGTTGAGGTTCTTGTGTTATGATTTAGTTAGGACTTTGTCTCCCTTTCGTTATCTTCCGCCCCCTCGTAAGAAGGGCCGGGTGGATGACCTTTGGGAGCTAAGTCGAGGATCTCGGTGGTCTTGTGAGTGGTTGATAAACTGCGATTGCTGTTTTCTTTAGGAAGTCCCATAGCAGTGAGGCTTAACAGACAAAGAAAACGGTGGATACTTCCATGGGTAGAGGGCAAAAAGCGCCTAATGAATCGACTATGAAGGTGGCTGATGAATTAGCTACATCAGCGCTAAAATTCCTTCATCGTAATTGCCCTGGCATTTCTATATAATAGGGATCAACCCCTTGACTTTTAGGGTTTGATCTTCGGCCATCCGACCCAACACACACCTATATGAATCCTTTTCAAGATGCAAAAATCAGGTGTTGCCTATCCACATGGAAAGCGGACCCTCTTCCACACATTACCGGTGGATGCTACAGCCGCTATCACTTTGGCTGCAGGAGGGGAATGGTTAAGTGACACTCTCGACGTCTTGTTTTGTAAACGGGATGTTGACCCAGGCGCCGTAGTGTTGCCTAACCGTTCGGCCGGAGATGTCGGATGCTTTTAGCTACTTGTATGGATTTGCCACAGTGTGGTTAGATACAATGCGCTGGCAGCCTCAGCTTGGCAGGATTGGAGTGAAGGTCGAGGGAGCAGGGAAGAAAAGGTGATTCGCTATTCTATTGGCTCACCCTTGTCTCAGGCCTTGGTACGGCCTATACATGATTGGGCCATGACGTGGCAAGGTGAAGAATAGATGGTACCTATAACCAGACCCAACCGTTGCAGTACTTGAGAGGAAAGAGAAAGATCTTTTGATCTCAAGGCTGCTATCGATTCCTTACCTGTTATCCTGACGTCCTGTATGATTGCAGGGTTGTTCGGAAATCCCTTTGCTACTTCCTGGACGTTCATACAGTGTTCTTTAGTCTTTCAATTACCATATTGGATAAGAAAGGCTATGGGTCACCGGTTGTGACGTTTACGAAGGGTCAACCCCTCGGATTTTTAAGTTCTTGGCCTCTATTCACACTTACACATCATATGCTTGTGTGGATAGCTGCTGTGAGAGGGTGTATGGCACGACGAAGTTTTGCGACTATGCCATTCTTGGCGACGGTGATCGCCAACGAGAAGGTGGCGGCCGCTTACCAAGATCTTTCTAATGAGTGTACTATAACTCAATCAAAGTCTCTCATTGAAAATCAGGGTGCTTTGGAGTTTGCCAAAAGATTATGGAGCGACGAAGTGACTAGGGATTTATCTCCTGTGTCTGCTTAAGATGCTCCGGTCTTTGGTTGACTCTGTTGCAACCCCGATTTTCTCAAATATGCGAGATGTCACTGGTACTATGTCTCTGTCTTTGACCTATCGATTGAGGGTGCTTCTTATCGTATCTGTGGTGCGCCCTCTCGCCCTCAATCTAAGCGATGGAAGCTTCACCATCTTTGTATGCTTTCGCCGTCAGGCGTATTCCGTTACCATTGAAACTGTGGTTAGCATTTCCTGGGAGTGTTCACGCCGGGTCTCGCACGGGCCTTCATTCTTGATAGGGCTAACGCGCCTGAGACCATCATGAAAAGGAAATCTAAGGTCTTTGGACATTTTCTCAAGTTCAGGGGAGGACTTTCTTGATCGCCTCATTCTTCAACCATGGGTTAAGATGTGGCTAAAGTCTCTCCGATGGTAGGCTGAGGTTAGCGTCAATTACGATGTGTCGCTCGATACCGCTGAGAACCTCCTCTTGTACCATACCAATGTCTATACTCCGTTCTAGGAAGAAAAGGTAATGATCTTCCGGTATGGAGTTTTTTCGTTGTTACGACAGGCTGAGAGCAGTGCCCACTCCCTTGTGTTTGGGGGAGTTGGACGGCCGTTCAGCTCTTCGGGACTTTCTTTTTTGTGAAGAGTTGTCCTGCCTTCAAAAGACTGCTAGGAAATTAGACTCTAGGCGTACCTGAGCACTCATGCCTGCAGTCAAATCGATATAGAAAGAGAGTCGAGGGGTCTGCAGTGCAAGGTCTGTGCGGGACTAGCAATCCCGCGCAGATCAACCCCCGGATTGACATTTTGACTTCGGTTTCCGGGTTGCCTTTACTTTAGAGGACTATGACAATCGAATAAAAAAAAAGTGTTGTGTTTGGCAAACATCATCGGAATTCTTTGAAGGCTAGATCATGGAGAGCAAGTCAACCACTCGAGCTAGTGCATGCCGACATATGTGGTCCAATGCAAACGTTGTTTCTCAACAAAAGTAGTTCTCATCTTTGTTGATGATTTCACTAGGGGTATCTTTTATGAAAAACAAATCAGATGCATTTCAAGTTTTTCTTCAATTCAAAGCTTATGTAGAAAAACAGAGTGGTCATAATGATAAGGTCCTTCGAACTGACAGAGGAGCTGGAAGCGAATCCATTTTTCCTTGGAAAAATCTTTCATTAATATTCAATAAAAAGCTAGCTACACCCTTCAACAAAATGGTGTAGCAGAGCGCAAGAATAGGACCTTGAAATGGCAAAAAGTATGTTCAAAGGAAAAGGGCTTCCAAACATGTTCTGGGCAGAAGCAGTCGCTACAGCTGTTTACCTTATAAATAGAAGTCCCGGTGAAGAAAAGGACTCCTTATGAAATAAGAAATGAAGCTTGGAGTTTAAGAAGGAGGTAAGTAATTTGGAATCTTTGGGTCAATTGCTTATGTTCATATTCCTTAAGAAAAAACCAAAAAGTTGGACTTCTTCAAGCTCAAGCCCACCTTCATCATGCACAAGTTATCCGTCGTCTCCAAGTCCTCCGAGAAAGGTCAGGTCCCTAAGAGAAATTGATGCTAATTGTCACTTTCTCTTGCTGCTATAGATCCAAAGTCATTTGAAGAAGCAGTGGAAGAGGAAGAATGGATAAATGCATGCATAGCATAAAAGGCAGTCCATTAAGAACATCGTACATGGGAGTTGGTTGATCCTCCGGCAGAAAAGGAGATAGTTGGGCTGAAGCGGATCTTCAAAACAAAGTGGAATGTGGATTGATCTGTGCAAAAGCGTCCGGCGGTCAAAGGTTTATCACAGCAACCAGGTATATATTTTCAAGAAACTTTTGCTCCGCTTGCATGACAAAATACTAGCAGAACCGTTTTAGCTATCGCAGCTCAACATAAATGGCCAGTTTTTCAATGAGATGTGAAATCTGCCTATCAAAATGGTGAACTAGAAGAAGAAGTTTATGTTGAGCACAGGGATTTCTAGTAAAAGGAAAAGAGAACAAAGTGTATAGGCAGCTCTATATGGATTCAAACAAGCGCCACGAGCATGGTACAGTAAGATTGACTCCTACTTCCATAACAAAAAATTGGAGAGTAGTGAACCGACTTTGTATGTTAAGAAGGAAGGTCAAATCAAAATGGTTTACGAATTCTGTGTTGTGTTTATATGTTGATGATCTGATCTATACTTGAAGTAGTCTAGAGATGATAGATAATGGAAATAATGCCATGATGCTTGATTTTCAAATGAAAAACTGAGGACTCATTCCTTTTTTCCTCGGTATTGAAGTTAGACAAAGTGAAGATGGAATTTTGATCACTCAAGAAAAATATGCAGAAGATCTATTGAAGAGATTCAAGATGCTAAATTGCAAGCAGGTAGCAACTCCTATGAATCCGAGTGATAAGATTGAAAAGCATGACAATGCTGAAAAAGAAAAAGTGGATCCTTCTATTGAAATTCAAGAAGTTGAGCGGGCAGCCTTCTTTATCTTACCACTACTAGACCCGTTGTTTGCTTTGAATATGATTTCATGATTGATGCAGGAGCCAATGAGAACGCATTTTTTAGCAGCAAAGAGAATCTGAAATACATTCGAGGCACGACAAGGGAATTTTCTAGATCTTTCCATTGGTTTAGTCGGAATGGAGAGGGATAAGACGGGAATGGACCTGTCGGGGCCTCCTCTACTTTTCTTCCTCATTCGCATTTGATCCGTTTTCCCCATTCAAAGTTTCTAGCTAGCCACTACCCATCCTAGCTGGCTTTTCGGTTAGCATAACGAAGTAGCCTCCCTTCGAGGCCAGCTGTAATAAATACTCGATTCACATGGTTTGGAACCCTCATGGAAGCGCGGGGAAGGAGAAGAGAAGGCCCCTTCTGTCTGTGACAGATTAGTAGGAGAGGAAAAAATGATGAAGTGTTTGACTCCCAGGAATGAAATTCTTATTTCAATGTAGGAAATGGAATTGGATGAATTGAGATGGATAAGCCGACCAAGGGGATCGGTTGCAGCGGGCGGATATTCATGCTTCTCGGTTCTTGCAGCTGATTCTATCGAAAATCGGTCGCAATAGAATACTCACCTCTCTCATACAGGATTGACTGAAAGTACATTCTTTCTTTCGGTTCAGACTGATGGAATATTTCTTTCATTTCTGACCTGCCCGGAAATCGCTGAATCTAGAACCCGGGAATACCATTTTTTACCATTCCATTCTCTCGGAAGAATAGATCGATCAATGGGCCAGAAAGAAAAGATTTGAAAAAGAAAAAACTGCCCCGAATGAATTCCCCTAGCCCCGAACCCATCAGTGAAGAGCTAACGGTCTTTGAATACACAGGGATGTCATCAAAATGGATGATGACGAACGAAGCAATCACGAACCACTTTCTTTGAAGTGATTGTAATATATATGAGAATGAGTGAGTAATTGACTCACAGCGATACGAATTCGAAGCTGAAGCGACTTCGGTCACTCGACTACAAACATATTAGCCTGGAGATGCTTGATCTCTTGCTCGGGGGGAGGGGCGGAAAGCCACTCAATTGCTTTGAGGTAGTAAATGCACTCCGTTCGTCTTAAGAGGAGGGAATGAGGTCTTCCTTCTACGAGATACGGGCGACCGAGAGCATGGTGCCGGGGAAGCCCTTTATGCATGTCCCAGCTTCTCTCATTACCTCGATAATCGTCCCTTTCATTTCTATAGCCATACGCCCTGCACGGTCTACTAGCTGAGGTTTCTCCAAGAGCAGGGGAGCCCATCAAAATCTTCGAAATGAGGTTAGTGCTAGAAGCAAGGGGGAGGCAGCAGACGATACCGATCCACCAGCCGATCCCGAATAGCCTGTGAAACTCAACCCTCCCGATCTTGATTTCGTGCAGCCGGTCATCCAGAAATGAGGGATCAATGAAGGAATAGCACTTGCCCGGTTGGGAAGTGGTCGGTCGATCGCCTCATCTCGACGTGATGGATAGCCCAGAGAGTGGAGGAGTAGAGGGATCTAAGCAGCCATCCAAAAAGGGGCGTTATTTTCGGCCAACTGAACGTACCCGGAGAAGCATACGGAAGCGGGAGGAGAAGCTAAAGTCCCTGACCTTGGCAGTCGAGTGACTCGAGTCCCAGGAGTAGGCTGTGATGATTTGAGGGATCCGACTAGGGGATGAGAGAGTAGAACACGGGTTCCATGCCTTTCCCTCGCCCCGGTCGAAGAAGGGTGGTGGTTCGGTTTGATTTCGGGGCTCTCTACGAAAGGAATCCATCTTTGTTGGGCAAGAGCTGGAGAAGACAGTTGGTTGGTAGTGTAGAGTCCATCTCCAATCGTCGAAGGCAGGCAAGACGGTGGTTCTCCGTGGCTGGAGCGGATCAAAGCTTCGTTGGAAAGATCGTGCCAATCCGTATCCCCCGCGTGCTCGTTCAGCAGATTCTTCCAGGAGTCAGGGCCGCGTCTATTCATCATCCCATTGTTTGAATGTTTCAAATAAATCAAAAGTCTCCAAGTTCCATCCCCCCGCTCGGGCAGACAAACAGCCCTATGGGAGTCAAGGGGGATCAGCACTGGAGGAGAGGAGGACTGACGAGCAGCTAAACTATGAGCGGCTAACTCCCCGGGGGGAGTGAAGCTTCAACTTGTAATGACCTAAATTTGGTAGTTGCAAAACGCTCGGCAATGTATCAGTCTACTGAAGAAAGTAACCTAAAATCGAAAATGTTAATGTTGGTATTTTTACATTTTTGTATACACTGTAGACCATTTTTTGGATGTGTACAAATTCTTTCTGCTAAACATTGCTTAGTTGATTTGGATGTATTATGTATAAATCGTCAAGTGTCAGTAGAAAAAGTCGAACTGGTGATTACCTGTGAAACTTGCTTTCTTTTGAACTCGGGCATCTTCAGGTCAAGCAGCAATTCCACCTGTGGGACTAAGCCGATGCACTTACAGGACAGCAACTGGTCTGATGATTGGGGCGATCGTTTTCAGGGTTGTCTTTGACAATCCGAGGCTTAGTCTCCACAGCGTGCAGAAATCGGAGTTCGATTCGTCCTAAACTTCAATCTGCCATGGAACTGCTGATTAGAGGGACTGACTTACTTTGATCTATTTTTGCTAACGACTTGTAACACCGAAGTGCTGCCTTGCAACCTGCATCACAGCATGGGAAGAAGTCTGTTTGACTGAAAGGATTGTGACGTTTTGCTCCCTGCCAACTCCGCCTTCCCAGGTATTGGTTGTTCAATAATGAAGCCTGCTTTTTTATGTTTGAAATCAATGAATTTATGAAGAAATTTCAAAGACATTCATTACTTCAACTACTAGAAAATAGTAGAAAGATAAGTACCTGATTCTTACCTGCAGGGAAGACTATCTAACTACTACAAGAAGCATACGTGCGAATAGCCCGTTTACGGAAAGACAGACAACTCAGCGAAACAAGCGAAGCGAGCAGCATTTGAAGGGATATCCCTAGGAGATGCAGGTGGAGCCTATGGCGCTTTTCTTTCCTATTCATAATTTTGTTTTATAACCACTTCCTCGGATAAGTGCGGACCACGTACCAGAAAAGTAAAAAGATTCTCAAGCTGGGAGCTCATTATGAAGTACCTGACAATGAAAGGCAATTAAACATTGATAAGGGGCTACACCTTGGAATCCCTCGCCTAGCGTACCCTCCTGTTATAGATCCCATGCCAATTACCAGCAGGTTTCTTCATATTCAGTAGTAGATTCAGATCCTTCAATAGCAAATCTAAATACGAAACCCGCAGGTCGGGTACAAAGGCATAGGAGGAAGTCTCAAAGGAAAGCATCCTCGCCCGTTCGAAACCCAGTATCAGTTTACCTCAAGGAAGCGGATCCCATTGTAGTTCCACCCCGTTGAAGATGAAATCTTAGATCGAGATCCGGATCCACTCCGCAGCATAAAGAGCAAAGGCGGGGCTTGCTCAATGTTGAATTGAAAATCCATTCAAGGGTCGGAACATTCTAATGACGGAAGAATAGGGAATACGGGGGATCCATTGGTTAAGATCTGGCTCGGGTTACTGGTAGCTAAGCATTTTGATCTACTGCTACTCGGATTGCCTCAAGTGATGAAAACAGGTGGTTCTTCAACTGAATCAAAAAATTGATTGGTAGAACTACATGAGTCAACTCGGCAAGCATTGCAACTTTTCTAGGCGCGGAGCTATGCATGGACGCCTATCGAGCTTCGTTTGACCTGACCCTCCACTAGATATATATATATATATAAATGAAAGATATCTTTGCCTTTGGCCTTTGTACTTTGTATAGTATACGGGTGAATGGTTTTTATGGAGATACAAAGGGTAAACCTTTTCTCAAAGACTATTGCACATCTTTCGTGAGAGAGGGATGCTGAGAACAACAGGCAATGCACTCTATCAAAACATAGCCTTTTCTCGTAACATAGCTGGAACGCCTCCTCGGAAACTACAGGGATGCCGGCTAGGATTCGGTTCAATTGGTGCTCTGTCTGGGTCAACTACTGAGCTGAATCAACAACTACAGTAGCTTAGATGCAGCTGTATCCGCATTTCCACTGGGTCAATTGGATCAGATTAAAATGCTTCCGCCTCTGACGCTGATCCACTGGATGCTTATAAACTCCCTTTGCTACTTTTTCTAGGTCGACTTCAATCTTCCTGCCTTCCTCGCTTCTCTGCTCTACCCTGCTCTACCTGGCCCTGACTGTTGAAAGGATGTAGAGATGGTGGTGCCTTTGCCTCTGCTTGCTCTGCTGCTTCGCGCGCGGTTATAGCGTTCGTGGTGGTGCTACGAGATGGCGATTTATCGTATAGAAGAATAGATCCGCGGACCTATTGATTGACCATAGATGCGAACCGAACCGATCGACCGCTATCTAAGAGAAGAGAAGAAGATTTTCTTCTATCGTTCAAGAGCAAGGGAGGAACATGTAGCGCAGCTTGCTTAGATCTCGTATTCCCACGTGGTCCGTCGGTCAAAACCAACGATTCTCTTTCAAAGTAAAGTAATGGAGAGAGTCTTTTGATTTTTCCGGTATGTAGCTCCGCGAGCCTAGAGCGCATCATCGGGGCAGGGCGAAAACGAGTCATTGAGGATCAATCATCATGGCCCTCTTCTTGTTTTCTTTGAACTGTTTGTAGTCCGGTCCGTTGTGTGTGTTTTTTTTTTCAACGACTTCTTCAGGGGGCTGCTGCTCTGGGGCATCCAATTCTCTCTTCTTTCTTTTGCTGCTGAAGTCTCATATCGAGAGCTGCTCCCTTCTTGTTCAGGGTCATCTGATGAGAGATCTTCCTCCGACTCCGAGAAATCGGTCAAGCGGGAGGCTACTACTCGACTCACCTCTCTCTCATAAAAAAGCCCTTCCCAGAGGAGAGCAGAAGCTCCAGGATGGAAGCTGGGTGGTCCTGGATTCCTGGATTCTATTCTCGTCCTGATCCACCATGAGACATTTTCGGAGATCTACAAAAACATTCTAGGAGAGGGCGAGTACTTCTCGGGGAAGATCACAAGACCTGCTGAAGTATAGCAGGATAGGGGGTGACCGGGTGGTGGGGAAGTCCGTAGGTTTTATGTGAAAGGGATGCTCTTATCATGTTATTGCTGAAAAGAAAAACCTAATTCCTCTCCCTAGGATGTCGATTCATCCCACACTTCCATTCCTTGTAGAGGAAGGCTAACTGCTGCAACTGGGAGCTGTATGAGCGGTAACGTCTCACGTACGGCTCCGGTGAGAAGAAACGGTGGACAGAAATGGCCTTGTTGTACCTCACTCCCCGTCTTCAATGGGGTTCTGTACTCTTTCTTTTTTTGGGAGAGTATGCCAATATGATCTTAATGAGGTGCGGGGCTTTGCATACTGACATTAAATTGGGCTTCCTCTTCGGGAGCCTAGTCCTGGCGTGATTTTCATGCAATAAGCCCCTCCATGCCGAAGACTAGTGGTAGAGTGGTCCTGCGGAGCTTTCTGGAGAAGGGTAGCCCTAGTGTGCTTTAGCAACAGCAATGAACCGCGGCGAACCTCAATGGACGACCTATCTACAGAGGTCAGGGGGAGATCCTCAGTAGTGGTGACCCTTTCACTCTTGCTACTACGGACTGATCACACTGTACCGAGATGCTCATACCAGGAAAGTTGACTCCTGGGGGTTATCTGAGAAATCACTTTCTTTCCTCGTCACACTCAGGGGGTGCGGACACACCTGCGCGGATTACAGGTGACGGTTACAAGAATGGCGGGGGAAGTGAACAGTACCCGACGACATTCAGGGATGGATGTAGACCCATCGGGCAGGGATAATCATTCCGGTCCTGGGAGAGGTGGCGACACCAGTCTGAGCTGAGGGAAGCCCTATGAGTCACTGAAACGACATACAGGAGGGCCCCTGATCTATCAATAGAGGGAGAAAAAAGGGCTTTTGCTCACTTTACGCAATATGAAGAAAGAAATCCAGGGTCGAAGTTTGGAGACCGCTCACAGTAGTTCTACCCTATAGAAGGAGATCATGCAAAAAGAGGCGATCAGAATGGTACCCGAATCCATTTTACTGATCCTGAGTTTCCAGACACATGCGCACTTCCGCTCGGGTCGAGGTTGCCACTCGGCCCTAAGACAGGATCAAAGAAGAGTGGGGGAACCTCTCGCTGGTTTTTGGAATTCGAGGCATGTCAGGAAGTGTTTTCTACACCATCGACCGAACATCGACTCATCCCAATCTTACAAGGAAGAGATCGACGAGTCCCAAGTTCTTTTAACACCCCACTCATAAACTCTCTTTCCGCCGGACGACTCGTAGGAGGTGAGAAGAGGACTCTCACTCCGTCCCGACACAGTGTACTACTCATCGGCCCTACTAGGCAACATCTACCTTACACAAGCCTCGATCAGGAGATGAGAGGAGGATCCGAGCAGACTTGCACGAAATTCCGAATTTGTTCAGAAGAATTAAGATCTGGTTCTATTAAGGACACGGATCGTATTGATGACCAAGAACACTCTGGAGAAGAATGCAAGCTTCAACGCTCCCCAAGACAACAGATCCATCATTGTGCGGGAGTGGTAGAAAGCATCCAACGCAAAGCGGCCTTTCCATTCCCTTGTTTCTGTCGTGGCACACTCCCCCACAAGCACCCCCGGCGAAGGGGGGACCAGAAAACGCCTTTCGTTTTCCCCTTCGTCGGCCCTTCAGCCGCCTCCCTAAACTCAAGCCCTCGAGCCTCTCTTTGCGCCGCCTTCTCATAGAAGCCGCCGGGTTGACCCCGAAGGCCGAATCCTCATGGTAGAGAACGCTGTGTAATAATAACATGTTGCCACCGCAGGAAAGACCTTATTAGATCTTGCAAAAAGAAGGGGCCCGCTTCATTAGAGCTGGGCGGGGAGGCGATACTAGATTATCAGGTCAGAGAGACGCTATTGCCCGTAAGCTGTAACCACCTTATATGACCATTAGCTTAATAAGGATTTGTTACGCGCGATATGCCGACGACTCACTACTGGGAATCGTGGGTGCTGTAGCAAACTTCTCATAGAAATAAAAAAAGAGATCACCCACTTCCTACAAGTCCGGCCTGCACCTTTGGGCGACTCTTTTTAGGATCAACAACAATAGCGCTGCACGGAGTACGGTAAGAATTCCCGGTACGGTAATTCGGGAAGTCCCTCCGAGGACAGACTCTGCTATACAGATTCTTGCAAAGAGCTGGAGAAGCGTCTACGGGTCAAGCACCGTATCCATATAACTGCTTGCCACCTAAGGCCCGCCATCCATTCCAAGTTTAGGGAACCTAGGTAATAGTATCCCGATCAAACAGCTGACGAAGGGGATGAGCGAACAGGGAGTCTACTGACGCGGTTCAACTAGCGGAGACTCTGGAACAGCTGGAGCAAGAAGTCCCTGGGCGAGCGTATTATGGGGGACCGTCAAGCACATCCGGCAAGGATCAAGGAGATCTCGTTGTTGCATAGCTCAGGTCGGAGCAACGTGCCATCGGACGTTCAACAGGCAGTCTCACGATCGGGCATGAGTGTCCGGAAGTTGTCATTTTCACTCCCGCGGGTCGGAAGGCGGCGTGAGAAGGAGGGGGACACTGGGCGGGATCTTCAGCAGCGAATTCCCCATACAGATAGAGGCGCCCATCAAAAAGATACTCCGAAGGCTTCGGGATCGAGGTCTCATTAGCCGAAGAAGACCCCGCCAATCCACGTGGCTCGCTTGACGAACGTCAGCGACGGAGACATCGTAAATTGTCCGCGGGCATCGCGATAAGTCCTCTGTCCTACTACAGGTGCCGCGACAACCTTACCAAGTCCGAACGATTGTCGACCACCAGATCCGCTGGTCTGCTATATTCACCCTAGCCCACAAGCACAAATCCTCGGCGCGGAATATAATCCCAAAGTACCCCAAAGACTCAAATCTAGTCAATCAAGAAGGTGGTAAGACCCTTGCAGAGTTCCCCAACAGCATAGAGTTTCTGAAAGCTCGGACCCGGTCAAGATCCGAACAATAAGGAGCACTCAATTCATTTAGTCTAGTCTAGTAGTGGTTTTTTTCTATTAGTTTAGTTGATGATGCGAACAGGCGTTTACTTATGAGATTAGTTGAGAGGTTTGCGTTAGTTGTCTGCTATAAGATAGAAGTTGTGGGGCTTGTCGACATAAACAAAAAGGTGGAAGTTTGCCATCCTGCTTGGCTTCGCTATCGCTCATGACTTGTATTGAGTCGTGAGTCTTGTAGTCGGCCCTCCCTGCCTCTGTAGTCTTTCAAATATGCTAATGCTCTCTTCCTTCATTCATTTTCTTTGAGCTGCGGTAGCTTCCGCGCCAGAAAAGGCCTCCTTACCGGCCCGGAAGTTCGCTTCTGGCGACTAGCTTCTTACCGCTAGCGCTTGACTTGGAAGCAAGCTAAAGCTACCTTGAATCAATCAATGAATGAATGAAAAGGAACCTCCATGCAAGGGCTTTCGAGGACCCGTTGGTCAGCTGGAAAGGAGGGGTCCTGATTCCGGGACTTGGAGCCGTATGACGCGAGAGTCTCACGTGTACGGTTCCTTTGAGAAGGGTGTGATACCACTCATCAGGCCCGACGAGCGGTCCACGTGGAGCGCATCCCCACTCACCTGGTCCATGCACATCGCCTTCCAGGAGGTTGGCCGGCCTATCCTAGGATCTTCCCATTTCCAAGAAGATCCTGGGCTCGATCCGGTTTAGTATCAAGGTGATTCTGTTTCCGTTCCTATATATATGGGTCCGTGCAGTATTTCCACGATATCGTTATGATCAATTAATGGGACCTGGCCGGAAAGTGTTCTTGCCTCTTATCATTAGCTCGGGTAGTCCCTGTTTCTGGTGTTTCAGTCACCTTTCAATGGCTCCCTTAATGTATGTGCCAGGAAGTGTCTGAAGAAGCGGGCTACTCCTCGAAAATGCCCGTTCGCTTGTCGTTGGGGATCGTACCCTGACTTGCTCGTTCCTAGGAACTCAGTAACGTGGCCAGTAAGTCAGCAGGCAGGCAGATATTATTAACTGCTTAAAGTCGGTAAGGCAAGGAAGGCTGGTTTCAGAGCTCGATAAAGCAGACGAAGACTTCCAACGCATATAGGTATAACTAACCGCCTGTTATCCTGGAAAGTCTAATCGCAGGCCCTTATTTATAGCTTATAGGGGCG
>JBBNAF010000027.1:102500-124936 GCA_039657365.1 Stephania yunnanensis | reverse complement strand
TAGGTATGATGAATGTCCGCAGCAGCTAAAGTGAGCAGGTACCACAATGAGAAGCCAAGAAGGCCATGTATGTAGGTTTTGATGCCATAAAGCCATAGCCATAGATAGAGATATCGTCATAAGATTGCGTAGTATTATGTCGGAATGATAAGTCCATGCCAATGAGATTTTCGGCTGCATAAGAATAAAAAAAATGCCCGTTGCCACAACTTAACTAGGACTAGGACCAAGCATCTCTTAGCAGACTGCACAAAACAAAGAAGAAAACAACTCCAATCAGTAAATTGAAAACATTCATTTGCTGCAGAATAAACTACCATAAAAAAAAAAACTAGAGAAGCCAAGATCGCTGTCCGGAGAAGGCAGGGAGGGAGTGACAGCAACCTGGTAGGTCACTTTTTTTACTCCTTTATGTTCTAAAGTGAGCAGGGGCAGAATCCAAGTAGGCGACGCGAATCTATGCTTTCTATGTTTCAATCGGATAGCAATGGCTTGGATCCGTTTTCAAGCCTCGATCTGAATTGACTCTTGCAGAAAAAATGCTTTCTAGTTGGGAAAGGTTTGTCTTGTGTCTCCGTCACAAATGGTCCATTTATGGATGGGCGAACGACGAGTTTGAACCCGCGCGTGGTGGATTCACAATCCACTGCCTTGATCCGCCTTGGCCCATCCGCCCCTACCCCCGCACAGGTTTCAGTCTCTATCTACGATCCAGATCCGGCACTGAACCCCCTCTGTAGCCGCTATCAAAGATAAACTTTTTCCTATACTATAGTTGCAAGTCTATTGTTGTGTTTCGGAATTAGGGTAAGCAAAGCTTCAAAACAAAGAGGTTGGGCTGTTCACTTCATTGATTTGACTTCACTTTACTTAAGATTAAAGATAGGGGCCGGGCGGGCAGTGAAGGCTCGTTTAGTGAACAGCGAGCGAGCAGCAAGCAGTAACGGCACCTACCATTTCAGCCTACGCTTGCTGCTCAAGCGCGCTACGGCTTTGACGGGCTGACGGAACGGAACCTGACTTTCCATATGCACGGTCCTGCATGGAACTGAAAAGCTACACTACACCGAAAAGAACAAGGACGCCCTGCGCGTTTCAACAAGCAACTCCTGAGCGCTGACGCGCCACTGACCTGATAAAGGGCGCTAACGCGCTGTAGTTTTGAAGCCTGCAGCGAGCGGAGCTTGAAGAAGCGAGCCAGAGTAGCGCCGCGCTAGCTAGCTAGCCTTTTTCCGCAAGAGCTGCTCTGCTAATTGTAGCGCGCTAGCGCGCGGAGACTCTATCATGATCTTACGAATCTACAACTCTCTTTTACTAGGCGAGACTCTATCCGGAATAAATAATCCGACAAAGAGCCTTCTTCTAACTAGGAGGAGATTCTGTAAGCTACCGGAAGCGAAGCTTCTGGCTGGCTCACCCCTTTGAATGTCCAAATCCTCCTTTTCGTTCTACTTGATTATGTGGACCAATCCGAACTCTCGACAGAATAGAAAAGAGGACCGCAGGCCCTGTGTGAACACCTCAACGAACTCATGTGGACACTCCTCAGCCCGAGGACTTAATCTCTGAAATACACATGGCACTGTTTATTTAGACCCGTTTTCTGCTTTTCTTTGCTGATTCCTATCAGCTGAAAATTACCATGTTGCACTAAGTTACTTACGGATGTATGCATGCAGTCCGGGAACACTTTAGGGTGAACACCCATCCGAACAAGTAGGGTCAATAGTTCAGCATTTAGGCCGTAGCATTTAGCAACCAAAAAATCTTTCGCCCAACAAGTGCTCTCCGAACCAAGCTAGATAGTCTCCTATCACTAGGCTCACCAACCAACCTGGACTTTGATTCTTATTATTCCTGCCGGATAACATCAAAACCATAAGGATTGTTTCCAGCCATGAGTTCCCATATGACATAAGCGCTTTTGGGTGGGGTGGGCCATCATTTATGAGTCTTTTGAGTGCCCGTCCTTTACATGGTTGGTGCTAAGGCTGATCGAGGACTCCTGACGCTTTTCGGATCTGGCACCTGCGCTTGGCCCGGTCTGCCAGCTCTTAGTGGCTGTCTACGTCAGGTCGTGCGTGGTATGTTCGCGATTCATACAAATGGAACCTTGCACTCCTTGTACTAGAACCTTCACTTTATTGGGCATGGGCCATTCCATCCAATCTTTGAGAAAGAAGGGGCCCAATCTCGTGCTTTGATTTATGATTGACGTGGCGATAGGCTAGGCTTCTACGACTGGCTTCCCAGCCGTTGCAAACACTGAGCGAGAACGGTAAGGTCAGGGCGCACAAACAATGTCGGTGCGCAGGGGATGCGATTCGCCAAGCTGGGGCAAACAAAAATGCGTCCGGCCCGACCGGATTAGGAATGCGAAGGCCTTTCCTTCGAAAGGAGACCCCGGGAAAGAAAGAGCTATGCTATTGATTGACCGACCCTTGAGTCTTGACTTCGAATCAAGGGTTCCCTTCCCCTTTTTTTTTGATTTGGAACCCTACCGGAAGTGCCAAAGGCTTTCGAGGACTTACACCTGTAGTCTTTCAGTAGCGCCCTTAGAATCTAAGCCTTTTGAAGCCCTGACCAGGAACTCCATTCTAAAAGTAGCTGTGGGTAGGGCTTTCGTTCTTATCGCTCCGGGTTCCGATCGCCGCGATATCACCTCCGGGCGAGACAAAGTACACCTCTTCCGTAGAGGCAGGTGGGTGTACCTGACTTTCGGAGTCTGTTCAAGGGAGGAGCCCTCTTATCCATCAATGAAAAGAAATCAGTGCGTGGCGTCGAGTTAGAATCCCTGAAAAAGATCGATGGAGACTCCCTCCCCGGTCCCACGAAGATCTCTACGTACTTGTCCAGTCCAGGACAACTGGAATCTTCCCGGTCTACGTGCGTGGGAGCAGCTCAAACAAAGAAGAGTCTGGTCCGGTCTGAATTCAGGCCCGGCCCGCCCGTCTGCTGCTAGGAGTCCGGGAATGGCGCCAGGCAGGGGCGCCGCTATGCCCCGCTGCTCTGCTGCGGCCGTGCCCTGGACTATGCAAAAGAATCGAGGCCGGGGGTCTCATCCATAGTGGTTCCCACCACGCTGGTGATTGACCGAACAAATAGGCCTAGATCTATGCCCCTTAATGAATCGAGACAAGGTCCTTCGACCTTCGTTTGATTCCGACGGCCGGCATAGATCTCGCGAGACCCGCCCCCGCTATTACTACGAAAAAAGCCCTGCTTGCCCTTTTTCGCTTCGCCACTAGGAGAGTAAGCAGCTTAGATTAGCGCCGGACCTTGAGTCAATTGATCGTGTCATGTGCAACGTCCATCAATGATGGTGCGCAAATTTCCGTTGATTTAGACTCCTTCCCGCTCCATACGAAGAAGATCGAGAGGCGCGTTTAGCCCTGACTACACGTAATGTAAACTAAAATACGGAAACGGAAGCCTTTCGAAGCTGCTCTCACATGGCGACAGCCTCGAGCCCTGGGCGAGGCCGGCTGGGTCTTTCCCTGTTGTTCTGTTAGAAAGACGCACTTTTGGAAGAGGTATGCCTTTGGAGGATCCATTGAGAGTGGTCTGTTGTCTCGGTAGGGAACAGTACGATCTTTTCCCCCATTGTATTGAATCAATAAAAAAAGATTAAGTACTACGTATGGCCCCCTATTGTTTGATGTTAATATTGACCAGGGACGAGCCCTGACTTCCATAGGTCCCTTTGCTTTGACCTCCCGTAGTGGTCCTTGCTTTTCAGAAAGCTCCATGAGGCCAATTTCTAATACTTGCTCAGTGTAGTGTGCCCCCCTTTCGTCGAAGTGCTATGAGCAGTTGGCCTACCAAGCACTTGCCCGCTGCTCCTGCCGCCACTTAGCGGGCGGAGCGCTCGTTCTCCTTACTGTTCTCTCTGCTGGGGCCCCCTTCCAGTACTCCCAGCCATAAGCTATGGCAGCTCCAGCTCGCACCCACGAGGCCCGCCCTGCGAGTCCAGAGTGGGCTCAGCGATCAGCCCCCATTCAGAATTACGTTAGGGGGTCTTTCGCTTTTGCCAGATCTAGAGAGATACTACGAGTCTTCCGTCCCAGATTCCATCGCCGCGGCCATCTGGTTCACCGGTACTACCAATCAGTCTCATGCTTACGTTACTGTGTCAGTGTAAGTATTATCTCGGACCACGAAGACCCCGGTCGTGCTTCTGGTTTCCATTCCCATCCATCATATTGATGATAAATCTCCTCGATGCTCCTGCCATAAAGACTTGGAGTCGCGTATCATGGTGAAGAGCCAGGTAACGCTGTGATTCTTGCTCAAAAAACAGACCGAACGCGTTCGAGTTATTAGCTCGTCGACCCGGCAGCATTCATGAGTCAGCTCGTTCAACTGTCCCTCGGAGACCACCGGTCTGAGAAGTGCCATGCATGATCGCCCCTCGTCCTTTCTTTCTCTCGGTCCCAGCTCCGATTCGAAAGTCGCGTCCCTATCGGTCGAGGCTGACAGCTCCTGCGCCTTGAAACCTTCCTGCCTCACTACAAGCCTACATGAGAAAAGAGTGGGCCTCTCTCACTAGCCGTGACGGTACGAATGGATCTTAAGGAAATTTTCACCTGCCCTAAGTCTCATTACGTGTGTAGTCCAGGCACGGTCCCAACATCTGGTTGAGCGCCTGCGCGGAAGAGAACAAGCAACTCCTGAGCGCTGACGCGCCACTGACGCTGATAAGGGGCGCTAACGCGCTGTAGTTGCCGAAGCTGGCTTCGGCCTTAGATAGAGATAAGTTAGATTGAATGTAGTGTAGTCAAGCGATTCGACATACCTGACGTTTTGAAGCAGCCACTTTGAGGTTTCATGTATGGACCTGTTGCATCATGGAAATTGCTCCCTAAAGACTAAAGAAATGGATCAAAAGGGGGGACTTCTGCAACGGGCTATGCCACCCATTACTCATGAGGGAAGTCGCTTCCGTCCCATCGCAAAAGCACCTACAATGTCATGATCACATTGGTTACCCTTTATTCTCTTGGTAGTTCAACGGACGGTCGCCCCCTCCAACAAGAAAAGGTATAAATATGGAAAGCTTCTCTGCCAATTTGGATCGGAGAATTTATGGAGGAAATCGGGTTTGAAATTTCCAGAAACCGCTACGATTATATAGCCAAAGGGAATACACCGCGCCTAAAATCATCCCAAGCGCTGCTAATGCGGCTACTAAGCTATTTCTTTGGAAAACTCCTACTAAGATGAGAAATTCTCCAACAAAGCTGCACTACCAAGTGAACTCATATTGGCCAAAGTGGAAGAGAAGGAAATGGTAGAGAGATTCGGCATGGTGCTTCACTGAACCTCCGTAATATCTAGCAAGTCGAGTTTTATGTCGGTCATATAGAACACCAACAATATAGAAAAAGGGCTGGAGGAACCGGTCCATGACTTGACATCGGTGGAATGCTACCTCCAATTTCCCTTGTACAAGTTCGATAGAGGCCAAAAAGATTCCCCCCACTGATCGGGAGTACGCCGATTACTCCCCGAACTGTACAAGATAGTTACCACCTATCATACGGCTTTCTAACTTCACTTCTTTTTCTGGTCGTTTCCGCTCTGTTGGATCGATGGTAGTCTCAAGATCTCTTTGACCCCCCTAAATTATTACATAATGGTGCCTGCTTCCTACCCACTAGATTAGCATGTATCTTCCCCGGGTCAGACTTCAGTATCACATCGTAGACCCCCACTTCCCCAACTCTATCTTCCTTATCAGTGAACCGGAACATAGTGCATAGGTACTCTTCGATGCATGGCCGGGGACGAGACGACGTGAGCATACTACGATCACCGTACAGAAGTGCTGCCCTTCGGCTCGGCAATCTGGAACCTCTCAACTGCTCCCGTTCCTTGTTGGAGTCCTATCGGGATAGGTAGGCCCAAGCCTTTCCCCTCCCCCCGACCGAGCAGTAGTTCCCCGGCTGACAAATAGGGAGTTTAGGCCGTAAAAGAAAGGCACCGGCCCCATTCCCCACCCACTGGGATTTTGCTTTCCTTATCTACGTGCGCACTGCGTCAGCACTGGCGAAAAAGAGGTCGGCTTTACTGAAGAAGAAGGGGGCGGGCCGGGTGCTTGTGGGCCCCTCTGCAGCAAGTGCTTGTTGGACCCCCACCCCCGTTTCCCGAGGGGGGCCGGGCCGGGCTGTGTTTCCCCAGCGGCTACAGCCAGTGGCGGCAGAAAACGAACTCGGTATTAGGCTCCGCGCGGTTCGCGTTTTCTTGTGTTGAGAGCTTCTCATTCTCTTATGGAAGCCCGCGTCCACGCCGGGGACGGGTCAAGCCCAGCGAAGCAGCAGGGAGCACTGAGCAATGGGGGGTGAGGGCTAAACGCGCCATGGGTTGGACCACACCACAGGCGGAAGTCCTTCCACGGCAGGATAAGGGCAGGGACAGCGTCCTCGTTGTCGGACCGGAACAAGAAAGGGGAGCTAGTCGTTGGAGGGCTCGTGGAGTGCGACTCCACAGAATAGTACGTAGCGCTAGCGCGCTACAACTAGCACTTTGAAGCCAAGCCAGCTTCAAAACTACAGCGCGCTACGTTAGCGCAACGGCTTTCTCTGCTCTTGATAGGCTCGCTTCACTTTTCTTGCTCCGCTCGCAGCCTCCCCTGCCCCTGCTTAGCGTTCCACTTGTGATCCTGGATGCAGTGGAGGATTTTTAGAAATGTGACCGAATGTTCCCCCCGAAGAGAAAGAAGAGAAGAAAGGATTGATTCTCTTCTTTCATGTGAACGGCCCTATCTTGTATCGAAAGGTTTTTCGTGCTATACACCACGTTGAGAAAGACCACCCTCCTATGTACCGTACCATTTTGGTACCTCGAAAGGAGGTGAGGTGCTCCTTATGATGCTACGGACGGCTGTCCGAAGTGCTATGACGGGGTAAACTCGGACTCGGAGAGGATAGGATTGTGCGTGCTGGCCCTTCGGGTGTCATATTTTGGCCGAGTTCCCCGTACCGTAGGCCCACGCGGCCGTAATATTGTGTTACGTTCCACCGCTGTTACGCCAGAAATCAAAGGTTCCATACGAGCTCCCGTTCTGCGGCGTGGTGGCAGGACCGCTAGGGGATTGGCTCTGGGTGTAGGTAGGGTCAAATCCGCAGGGGTCATGCAAATACATAGGCCCCTTCCTTCTGCCAAGTGGTTTCTCAGGCGCTTTCCGATCTACGGTCCCTCGGAGCGAAGGGTTAGGCAGGTAGTACGGGCCCTCGACTTCCAGCTATGTGCTGTGCGGCTCCCGCATGAAGCGAATGAAGGGAAGCTCTTCGAGCTTTCTCCGCCAGCGGCTTTTGTAGTGGTCGGCCAACTAAAGCTCGCTAAGCTTCGCTTCCCTCCCCTTACTGAACTTCACTTAGTAGTCGGCATTCTATAAGCGACTTGTCGAGTCTACGAAGCTTTGCTTCTTGTAGTCGGCCCTCCATGCCTCCTGCTTGCCTCCTTCCAGCCCAGAATGCCTACAGACTAGAAGCTAACCGCCAGAAGCTCACCCCTTCGGGTGTCGCTTCCAGCGCAGGAGGCCAAGCATTCTGCCAGACGTCCCGACCTGGGAGCCCCGTTCGCCTGTGGTACTTCAGTAGATCTTCAAAAAAAGCGCTACTTCAATGCAGCCTTAACTACAACTACATTACGCAAGCCCCACCGATACCTACTATAGAGTCAAAGTACCAGTGACGGTGACTTTCTAGGTTTATGTAAGGATTCAGTCAGCGAAAGTCCCTCCAACTCAATCAAGATCAACCAATATCCACTCGTGACGAGCCTGACGGACTTCAGTCTCATTACGTGTAGTCAGGGCCTCTCACTACAAGCCGGAATATGATTGTTGTGCGCCTTGCGCGATACGGCTTTTTGGCCGTATCTTGCATAGGCCGACTCCCATACTATAGTATAGGCTACTTCTAGCTTCTATAGGTGGCCCTTCTACTTTGGTGTAGTTGTAGTTTGTATTGGTACTGAATGAACATATCAAACAAAGGCGAGCAGTCTAAGCCCTTATCCGGCCTGGGAAAAGCAGCGAACTCTAGAAGCTAGGGCTTTGTTCACCTTTGGACACGAACACTATTCCGTTCTAAGCGGAAACCCGCCTTAGAGATGGAACGTCGACTTATCTTATTGCCGTTCAATCTAAGACAGCGCTAATAGCTTGTAGGGAACAGCCTCCTTATGAAACCCCTTCGCTTCCGAGGGTACTTTAGTAGTTAAGGTTTGGAACCCTTTGCAACTCTGAGAGAAAGCCGTTTGCTTGTTGCCAAACCCGCCTTTCTTTTTTGAAAGTAGGTCGCGACTCTTGTATTGTAGTCGGTCGGGGGAAGCTGCCGCTTCTACGACAGCTCCGCTTCCGCCTCTCGTCTTGCTTCTGGCAAAGCTTCTACTTTGCTTGCTTCTCTCGCGCTTGCTTGCGCGAAGGCTTTAGAGTCCTTTTCGCTAGGTCCAACCCGTCAAAGCGAAAGATCTGATCCAACTGAAATCCGCATATTGAGCGCTGCTGATATGCGGCTACGGCTAGGCGATCATGCCATAAGTGACTTATATATGTATAGAGAGATCCCCTAGATATACAGATAGAATAGATGTTGTTCATGGATAGACAGACATTCCATTGATTCACGAAATGGCTCGTCGATCCAAATGAATCATTCTTCTGGTCTCTCTCCGCCCCCCGCCCCGAAACTGACCCACGGCACAGCGCCCATTCGCTTCGCGCGCGGGAAGGCAACGAAGTTCAGTTCATGAGACCGCAGCGGAGTGGAGCAGCCGCGACACGAAGTTCCTTACCTTAGCTGGATCTCGCTGGTGCCACCTAAACGGTAGGTAGGCGGCGGATGTGTGACGTTTGGAGTTGTCGTTCGTGCACCTGTCCCCAATGGAAGAATGAGTGATCCGTTCCCCTGCAGATCATGGCCTTACCACTCGGTCCCCGATGGCCAGCGGGGATTCGGTATAGCAGCTCACGTTCGTTTGCGCTGCGCGTTCCCGCTGGACTGGACACGTGTTAGCTGTAGGAAGTATGGTTCCGAAAGTGACTTCGGTTCGCCAGTTCAGGCTCAACTCCTCGCTTGACGTTAGCGGACCTACAGGTCGGGCCGGGGGCGGAGCGCTCTTTCTTTCTGTGTGGGACGATGCCGGGAGAGAAGGAAATGCGTCGAGGCGGCGAACAACAGCAACACAACTACATTTGAGCTTTTCCTCCATGAGATGAGCCCAGGTGCATTGGACCGATGGATAAAGAGAACTGAGCTGGCCCTCGACTACACTACATTCAACCTCAGTTGGGCGCTCTACGTACGATGTAGACTCCATCAGATACATATAGATTTCTTTCTGATGGATCCAGAATAGATAGTTGTCTCATCAATAGATAGAAATAGGGGATTGGACCTGATTTTGGATGGATTCCCTCTCTATCCATTCCCACTCTTTCTATTTATCAGAACAGATCAGGCTATCTATCAATCGATTTGAAAATAGCACGTTCATCTCGCTTTTCGTGAATTTCCGCCACGCCAACATAGCCGCCATAATAATAAGCAGGCGAAGCAGCTAGAAGCGCTCGCTTCACGCCCTTGAATTCTTATTCACGAATGAATTCATTGGGAAAGCCAACAGAAGATTCGATTCTGACTTCGTAGAGCCGGTGCTGCTGCTGCCTGCGCGTAGGGCCGTCCCCCACTTCCCGTCCCGGGAGCGCTAAGGGGCTTTGTTTTTGGAACAGACGGCAGTTTTTGCTGACGCCTCGAATCAAGCTTTTGTTGCGACATGCTATGTTTTCTCCCCATTGCTAGTAGGTTGATGGGTCGCACGCCCGGCACACATGTTTTGGCGGCCTTGTGTCCATAACAAAAATAGGTGACCTAACGGCCGCCGCCCGACTAGACATACCAATAGTCACCAGATTCATATGGGCTACTGGGGAGTGGGCAATGATCTTCTTAAGATCGATCTGTCTTGAAGTGGTCGAGGGGAGTATATATTATAGCAATCGCGCTTGGAGTATAAATGAAAGGAGTGGAACGAAGTGTCGCTTCCGGGAAACATGGGTATTGAAAATCTTAAAAACCCGTGGGTTCCCAATTTTGAAAGAATTCCTGCCAAGATGACGGATCCTGCCGTGGGTGCCTCTACATGAGCTTCGGGTGACCAAATATGAACTGGTACCATAGGCACTTTGACGGCGAAAGAGGCGAAAGAAGCAATCCATAGAAAGATTTGGCGCCGCTCACTATATTCTGTGGTTAATGAGATTTGTAAATCGGTGGTTCCTGTTTGGAGAAGAATCAACGGAATAGCTAATAGCATAAAAACAGATCCAAGTGAAGTATATAGGAAAACTGATATGCTGCTTGATCTTTCTTTTGATCGTCTCGAACCCCATACCCCTATAATAATGGTAGAGTCAGGGGTGGCCCCAAAGCAGGAATTGACTGGTGGTGGTTGGTCGAAGCTCCAGTAGGTAGCCACTCCTTCTCAGGGAACCGTACGTGAGACTTCCGCATCATACGGCTCCGTCCCGAGCTTCCGTCGTCGGCCCTTGTCGCCAGACTACTATCTATGCATGTATTTTCCGCCTGGACTCCTCCGAATCTTTTGCTTCTCGGGTGGTAAAGCGAACAATGCAGCTTGCGTTGCGGGAGATGCCCGCCCGAAAAGAACCGCTCACTAGCTAGGCGGACTAGTGGGAGGGGGCCGTCTCAAACCATGCCTTTCGAACCGAACGCAACGCCCGTCTTCCAAATCCAGAAAAATGGCTCCGTTGGGAAGAAAGATGGAGTGCGGCCTGTAGAGCACATGTAACGCCCCTATATAGTTTTAAGCGGGTTGCTCACGCAGCAGATCTATCTATCTATAGATAGAGAGAGAGAGATGTGAAAGTAATAGCCTTAGCCGTTACGGCCTTGACGCTACTACTACTGTGATGTGAGCGATAAAAATTGGTTTTGATCTTTCCCAATTATCCTGGCCGGAACTTGTACGCAGCACTTGTACGGAGGCGCATGCATAAAGGTTTTGAACCCTTCTGAATCTTAAGGACAGGACCCCCACCCTATTCTCGAATCCTCTGCCGAGCTCTACCCTGCCCGCATTTCCTTTTGAAGGGGCCGAAGACATTTCTCCACCTGCTGCCAACAGTCTTTCTTCGGAATTCTACTGAACGGGTCGATCCTCCTCCCGTTTGTTTTAGCAACTTATCCTAAGGTCTACTCGCCAAGAGCTCCCCGGCGACGACAGAGGAGCCAACCCGCCAGCTGTGGCGGGGCGGCTTTTTTGTTTCACAATAAGACCTGGACGATTATCCCTACCCTCGGTAGCTTACGAGTTTACGTCCATCCCTGGTCGGGTACAGTTTCCTTTCTCTTTCTCCCTTGTAGCCGTTACCCGAATTCGCGCAAGTGTGTCCACACCCCCAAAGAACTTGACGAGGAATCCATTCTCGCGAACAAACACACCCCCTACACACACCTAGGAGCACCTCTTCCTGCATATCCATATAAGACCCGAGTAGGCGGGTCGAGGTCCCTACGAGGTACCCACTACTCGGAGTACCCTCCCAAAAAAGAAAAAAAAGATGTGTCTGTCAGGTTCGGTTCTTCTTAGTTGGGTTGGGCGGGTTCGACCAGAAATGCTATGCTTACACACAAGACTACCCCTCTTTCCGAAAGCCCTCGCGGGGACTACTTTACGACGACGGACACCCGCCCGTAGGGGGTTTACTGCACAAGGCCCCTGCAGAGGAAAAGCTTTATCCCAGCGAATAGAAGATGCTCAGCTCCGCACAACATAGGGATTAGCACGCTTTCGGGAAAGAACATAGAATAGTAGAGATCCAGCATGCGGAACACGGCGATCATTAGAAATTCACGAATTAGAGATGCTGTAATATACTCTTTCCCATAACTTCTCATACCAGACCAACCCACTGAAATGCAAATAGGATCAGAAATGTGGTCAATATCACGAAGAATAAAGAGAGACCGTCTATACCCATATACAAATTTATGTTTTCATAAGGAAGCCATCGAAGGCTTTCCACAAATTGAGATTTGGCCGTAGAAGGATCGAATTGTATCCGAGGAACAGGGGGGATACAAAAAGTAATAAGAGAAGCGCACAGACCAATCCATCGTATCGGTCGTATTCTTGAATTGGAATGAAAAGAGGAGTAATGCTTCCTAGCACGGGACACAGAATAAGACCACTGAGATCGGAATAGCATTCACAGAAATGTTCTAACATAGAGTAGAATCGAACATTGAAGAGATTAGTTGACAACAGTCAAAGATGAATTGCCCCAATTCCAATACAATAGGGGTCTATCAGTTGCAAGTCAGCTGAACACCGTGATTTATGAGTGGGTAGGTAGGTTAGGTGCACCTCTCGGCCAGTGGGAAGTAATGAGGCTAGTCCCCCCTGAATGAAGAAGTAGCCCCCTTCCCGCGTATACGCCTTTATTTAGATTCTTTTTTTATTCTGGAGAATCTTTCTCAAAAAATCTCTCTGGCAAAACGCCATTCGTCGATAAAAATCCAAGGTGCACCTTGCCTTTTTTCAAGTAGCTTTGTTACGCCTATTCAGCTAGGCGGGGCATTGGTCATAGCCGAAATTCGTCGAAGGGAAAAAACAAGAATAAAAAAGAAGTTTCAGTAAGAACTAGCACTAGACTTCTTCCCCCCTTTCCACTTTTCCTCTCTCCTTTTTTGTGCTTCCACCCGGCTTTCTTTCATTCTGTTTTCTAGAGACCCGAGGATCTTGTCTAATAATTAATGTAAAAGGGTGAGGCACTTTCCCCGACATACGGAATCTAAAAAATCAAGGATGACTTCTGCATCGGGGAGGGGGAGGCTCTCGAAACCAAACGAGACTAGAAGGAACATGGGAATTAGCACCATTCCTATGAGTTGAGTGCTTTTGTCTCGAAGAGCCAACAAAGGGGCAGCCCTCTCTATCTATCTCGGTCTCAGTTTAGCATCATATATCGATATGGAGAAAAATTGGATTGGTTGTAGTGCGGATTAAGGAGCTGCTCCTCCATGCTGTGGCTGTGGAGGTGGGTTCCAAACCTCCCTTGGTGGAGTTTGGGAAGGATCCCCATTTGGATTTTTGACGGGCCCGCCGAATCCTTAAAAATGGGTTCTTGGGGAAGCGTGGTAGGGTAGGGAGGGTAGGGGCTGTCGCCGCCTGATAGAGGCAGAAGCCAGGGCCACCGGAGCTATCTGCGTCGAGTGTGTCGATTGAAAGAGGAGGGGAGACAACTCAAATGCCAGCGCAGAAATAGAAAGAGTCGTGCCGTTCAAAGTGGAATTCTTCTAAGATCCATTGCTCTATTTTGCATGTTCCCAAACCAAAATGCCGAGAGACTTGCGAGGACAGATCCGGGTTGGTTGGTCCGGAAAGTCATGGGAGAGGCGGGCTAAGTGAAAGAATATACTGGTGCCACTATAGAATCTTATGAATCACGCACGACACACTTTCTATATCTCCTCCGTCTACAAGGTGAACCGCTTAGCTTACAGCACAACGTGTTCGCCACCAAACTGACTGGCTGGTGCATTGGTCAGCCCGAGAGGCATGACCCTTCGATTAGAACCTTGCCCCATATCTCGTGATGACGCGGAGCGCCTTTTTTTAAAGTCCGTATAACTTTTTACCAAAAGATTCATTCTTTATGAATCAAGTACCATTCCTTGCTAAGGGTGCATTGCCTCTTTGAGCGAAAAGAGAAGGTCTTTGTATAGACACTCTTGAGCCATGTTCGTCGCCCTAGGCTCACCATTATTGAAATTCATTCTTAAGATAGGATGTAGTGACGGAAGGCTTCTAGCTCCAAAGAACATATACATGGAGCTATGTCGACTTACGTACGTCTCGTTGACCACCCGATCAGGTATACCACGTATCATCCCCTCTTTCCATAGAGGAGAGATAATAAAAAAAAAAGGAAAAGATCTAGTGATCGTGCCGTAGACCTTGTTCGTTTCTACTAGACGTAATTTTTTCTCCTCGTTTTTTACATTTAAGGTAGCTTGCTTACTAAGCGCTTGCGCTAAGGATCTAATCAGAGTCAAACTTGGATTTGAAAAAAAAACCTTTCCCTTATTAATTAGCCGGAGTACAGGTGTACCCCTTGATCTTTAGTAAAGGCGGATTACGCCAAAGAAAAACATTTTTTTGTTTATCGAAAAGTCTCAACGTCCTCGTTGAGAGTCGCTCTGCGAGACGTCCAGTAGTCTCTGACTTGGTCTTCCAATCGTAATACTGTCTCAGCCCGTTCCCAGCTTGCCTCGCTCTCAGGTTGGCCCTTCTACTTGACTTCAAGTAGTATTCAACTCGTGCAGTGGGTGTATGGGCTTCTTCAGCCCATGGTGCGGTCAGCTATGATATACTAAACTTCTTCTTTAGTAGGTTCATCTACAACATCAGGTGGTGCCCTCGTGGGCGCGTCCTCTCTGGGTCGGTCTGGTCTAATCGAAGTCAACTGACTCACATGGAATGGAATACGGGGTGAGTTTTCACCGAGCTGGTCGCTTGAGTCTATAGGCTACCCTTCCTATCCGCTTCTCTACAAGGTCTACTTTCTTCTTCCTTCAGACCGGGCCAAGCCTGTGGGTTGTTTAAGTAGGTTGGGCTAGGTTTGGTTTTCTTTTTTTGGAGTTATCTCCAAGAAGGGTCGTCGCTCCCTTCATACGCCTTGCTGCTGCATCTAAGTGGGTTTGGGCTAGAGTCGTTGCGCTCCTGCCACCTCTTGGCAAACAAAGTAGGCTGATGGGCAAGCCCTCCTGTCGCAATGGTTTGGGGCGTCAGAAGCTGTTGCCCCATGGCCAACTCGAAGGGAACTGAAGTTCGACGCAGAGCTTTTGGTTGTTAAGTTATAGCAGCACTGAGCAACATCCAACAGCTCCAGTCCTTCAGGTTTGCACTTTAGTGCCTTAAGTAGCCCTCGATCGAGGAGTCCGTTTATTCTCTCCGTCAGAGCTTTCAAAGATATACCGACCGTAGGTATCTGACCATCAGAGACCGACAGTCGTCTTCTAACATTACCGACCTCGGGTTAAAAAAAAATTTCACATAACATAAAAGCTCTTTTCATCATCAAAAACACTTTCCGACCTCTTGCATTGCATTACCATAACGAAAAGATAAAATCATTCATGAAAATCAAAAGATGGCTCTTGTGACTCGGAATGAACCTTTCTCGGTGGAGGAAAGGAATAGCGATTTCTTCCTATGGAGCATCCAGGAACAAGAAGATTCAATCGGACGACGAATTCTTACGTGGTCCAAGGAATTCAGGGTCCGCTTCCACGATGTCATCTATCTCGAATCTGAATATCAGAATAGCTTATATAGTCATGATTCCATTCGGGTCCACTTATGATTGATTTATCATTTTCGGATCTGATTGGAACAATGGAGAAGTAGGAAGACTTTGGCGATTCATATCATAATGGGGTAGATAGAATATCTATGTCCCAAGAAAAAAAAATATGAATAATGAAACATGAGGAGGAGTATACCCTGTAGTGACATAGCAGTCCTCCTAATCGACTACTTATCATCATAATGATAAAATGTTCCACTAAAAACTAATAAAAAAAATAACTACTCGCCACCTTTTTTTTATCTCTATATCCTCTGCTGAAAAATTAAGACTAAGACTTGAGTTTCGTGGAAAAAAAAAGCCCTTTTTCTATCGGATTTGAACCGATGACTTACGCCTTACCATGGCGTGACTCCACCGCTGAGTTAATAAAAGGCCCATTTTTTTATTTTATTTTATTCATGAATTTGCCCACTATGAGTCTACTTCATTTAGACTCAAATATATATTTATATATATAAATAATAGTATTTCATTCGTGTCTCTGTTACAACAAGGCGATTCTCAATGGTTCGAATGAAATCAAATGAGAAATCAGAAGGGCTGTACACCTGGGATTGTAGTTCAATCGGTCAGAGCACCGCCCTGTCAAGGCGGAAGCTGCGGGTTCGAGCCCCGTCAGTCCCGACCTAGGATCCGATGAATCTATCAATTTATCTCTCCATTTTTTGTGAAGAGGGGGGCAAGGAGCAGGATATAATTCCCAGCGGGAGGATCTTCTTTCCTTTTCGTTTCGCATTTCTCATCGAACAAATACGGGAATTTAAATAACTTAAACTAGTACCGATTAATGGAGAAGAGACATATGTAGATTGGTACAATTGTTGGTAGCACCATATTCAGGATTCAAAGAGAGACCGTATTGGTCTGGCTTTTTCTATTGCCCTGATCCATGGAAAGGAATAGAATACCTATCTGTTTCCCGGGAGCACATAAATGGATTCGTTTATTGTACGATACAAAATAGATGGAAATCATCCCTTTTTTTTTTTGGCGATTCCTTCCTGCCTGCATAAATCGATGCAATTCTTGAAGAAGCGAAAAGTTCGTTGGGTGAGAGAAGATAGTAGTCTTGTCTGTTGGGCTGATTGTATTGGTTGTTGCATTAGTGGATTGGGTGTTTCGGTTATCAGTTGTGAGTAGTATGGTATGGTCGGTTGGTCATGTCAGTCGGTAAGCAGTGGAAGGCAAGGGCCAGGAGCTAGTGTGAGAGATAAGGAAAGCAAGTAGGGGGAGGGCAAGTAGTTCGAGGAATTAGTTAAGACACGTTTCTTTAGCACAGGCCACGGAGTGAAGTTGGAAGGTTCAATGAGCGGGAAGATCTTGGGCACTATTGTTGTCTATATACAAGTGGCGTAGGCGAAGCTGTGGTGACTCGTGGAGTAGGCAGCGAGCGGAGCTTGAACAGAAAGCAGCTGACTACACTACACCAGAAAGAACAATCTACTCCTGAGCGCTGACGCGCCACTGACTGATAAGGGGTTTGGAACCCTACCCTACCTATAAGTTAAGTAAGTCAAAAGCGCTAACTCCACGCCTTTCGATTTCTAGTTGAGTAAGGAGTTTTGAAGCTGCATCGTACCGTACTATGGGAGGGGTCCGTACCTCCTTTAGATAGATAGAGAGAGCCCCCGTGCTCCTAATGTAGAGCTAGAACTACTGCTACCGTGGAATCCGCGATCACACATGAGTACCTCGCCTTCCAAAAAAGCGGCTGCTAATTGGCACTAATGCTCATGGGGACCATCGATCAAGAAGGACTTCGGAGACTTCAATCGAATTGAGAAAGAAATAGAAATCTAGGGCCAACTCTTCTCGTTGCGCCAACCTTACTACGCTACCCAACCAGCTGATTCAAGGTCGAATTCCGCAGGGCTGCAGGCACGAAATGCCGATCAAATCCGTGAAAGTTCAAGGAAGCCTAATCAAAGCGGGCAAACAAGAAGATCTGACTGAGTTGATGATGGACCGGATCTCGAAAGGCGAGAGGCTATCATAAAGACGTATGAGAAACGGAGGGTCGAGAGAGGCTTATTGCACGATCCACCCAACCCAGCTAAGCTAATAAATGCTGCATAAGAGAGTGGGAGGCCGGCCCCTGCCCATCAGGAGGTGCACACCCATTTAGGAACATATGCAAGGGCCTTTGGTGGGTAAAGAGAGAGTCAATGAAGAACTACCAAATCCAATGACTTGGATTTGTTCGTACCATTCTGTCATCGATCACTGCTGGGTCGGTTGGTGAGTCACCCAAAAGCATCGAGAAAAGTCCTTAATATATTGTTTTTTATATGATCCGCGGTCTCATTGTTGCTATGCCCTGCATCGTGTTCGTGTGTGTTTATTGAGCTTTCTTCACTTCAGCGCCATGCGCTTTGCTTCGCTTTATAGAAGAGAGACCGTTGTCTTGAGAGTGAAAAGCGCAAGCGATAGAAAGGATAGTCCCTCGCGCGTTCGCGCGAACTAAAAAAATGGTGAGATCATTAAATCATTAGTGAAAGAAGGACCAACGACGATCCTATCCTAAAGGAGAAGGAGGAGTCGGAGGAGTCAGTCTTCTTTGAAGATCGATCGAGGAATCAATCGGACAATTATGCCATTCGGAAGAAGTCTTCTACAGAGGAAAGCCTGTTACGAGTAAGTGGAGAGGAAAGATCTCCAGAGATTCTTATCTCATTCCATTCCAGTGGCTCGACCAGTAACCAATGGCGAAAACTGAAAAATCCATGGTTTCCCGGTAGAACCCCATTTCGCCCGAGTTGTTGCGGAACCGGAAAAAAGACGCGGTTTTTCGCACAGCTTGCTCATAGTGCAGGTCCCACTTGTATATTGTATTTGGCCGAAGAAGCATCGGACAGGTTGGAGTTCCTACCTTCTTGGGACTCCATGGACCAAGATCTGCTTTCATTATATGGGCAATACCGATCTACTTTAGTAGATCATATGGATGTAGAAAAAGCTTCTGATTTGGATGAATTTGAAACATCTCTTTTCCATTTCAATTTACCCAGTTCATATCTTTGTTTCGTGTGTTCCCGGGAGGAATTCTATCTCTTCAATCTCGGAATACCACCTAAATAACTGCGGCCAGAGAGTCAAATAGGTCGGGAAGAAAGAGTCTGAGGTCGGGTCGGACGACATACATCTTGGTGGGTCCCACCACCACTAGAGATTGGACATATATAGTTTCTTTCTTCTAAATCAAAGATTTTGTTCTTTTTCCATTCTATATAAATATTTACAGAGGAAGACGAAACACAACGAAAGAGGGAGGACGAAGAAGAAAGGAGAGTTAGAGTCTTTATGGGTACATATTACTCTTTGATATTTCACACCGATTGACTCCATATTACATATCCGTGGCTATGTTCTATTCTTAGTCATTACTTACAAGATTTTCTGACTCATTATTCTGATAAAGGTTATTTGAAAGAAGGTTCAGAATATGAAGAGTAATAACATGACATAAGAGTCGTAGTTCAAGACCGTAGGATATCGTAATAAAGGCATTACGTAATTGCTATTCTTTATCATTCTTTTAGATCGTAACGTCTAGGGCTAAGTGGAACAATAGTGGGCTTAAGAAGAACTACCATCGCTTGAGAGTAGTCACGCACTTCTAAAAAGACCTTGGTCTAGGGTTGAGATTCATCTCGAGCGGGCCGAAAGTGAGCATTTCCTATTCTTCCGTCCGATCTTCAAACTCTCGTATGCACTCGCTTACTATCTCAAAGGGATAAAGGATTCATAGCTTAACACTAATTCACAATTTCACTGATGAAAACATCAATATGCACTTATTCTTACCAAAGATGAGTATATGGAGATGGGTGTTGACTCTCTCTTTCCTGCTCCCTCAAACACGGAAGACATCCATCCTTTGTTAGGCGTGTCCCTATCCCATCCCTGTCATTTAGTGAGATAGAAACCTATTCCCTTTATGACCTAAAACAAGCTGACCTCCGCATTTGTATTCATTCCTATTTAGGGCAAGAGTGAGACTTTTCTATTCCTACTAAAGGAAAGATAAGAGTGACTTAGCTACCAGAGCAGAAGGCCTGAAGGAATCCTTTACTTACCGAAGGGCGGGAAGGAGATATTCACAGAATTAGAGCCTGTCAAGTGGAGCCTTCGGAACGTCGACTCCACAGGAGGGAAGAGATAAAATAAAGACTCTTCGCCCAGAGGGAATTAAAGCAACTTATTTCCCCCTTGGGGAAAATAGAATAAACTTGGTAAGGGCTAAATCTAGGAGGAAAGGAAGAGCCGGTGGGATTAGAAGTTCGGGTTCCAAACCTTGCTTTTCTCTAGAATTGAGAATCTCTCCTCAATGTTCCTTTCCTCTGATTACAAGCAAGATTTTATAAGAATTGGAGATCTATGGAGCTCGAATTCAAGGCTTGCTATGAGGCTTGCATGCAAGTCTTGAATATCTATTAAATACATCCCCAAAATAAAATCTTGGGAATCTCCTTGCAGCGAGCGCTGTTTTCTCTTTCGACCCAGCTTCAGTAAGGTATGTCGAATCGCTTGACTACACTACACTATAAAGAATCAAGCACACTCAGTCTCATTACGTGTAGTCAGGGCCTCTCACTACAAGCCGGAATTCTAAAGAAGGCATGGTCCCACATGAGAAAAGAGTGCTTCGTTTTTTTAAATTCCGTTCTGAGATTCTATGTAGGACCGTGCATATTGAAATGAAAGCCGTGACTACTTGACTACACGTAATGAGACTGAAGTAAAAATCCGTGTAGTCAGGCGCGTTTAGCCGTAGTTTGCGTAGGACTTTGCTTATGGTGATGTGTTCTATGTTCTGGTCTCAGCCCTGGTCCTTGTACGCTGAAGCTGTCAAGTCCGTACGAGGATACCGTTTCCGGAGGGCGATTTCCTTTGCGTGTCGCCCTCTTCCTCGCGTTCCTTGTGTCTATCTTTTCTGAATCTGAAAGGCGGGTCTTCCTTTCCTAGTGGGCTCGTCGCCACTAGGCAGTCATCTTTGATCCTGATCGGCCGACCTTTCCGATCCCGAAACAAACATGGTTCGGCTCTCTTTTTTCGGTCATTCAGATGCCAAAATCCGTGAAGGCGCATTTAGCCCTGCTCTTCCGTTCCTTCTCTTTCGGAGTGGAGCACTCCTTCTTTTGGTACGTGTTCTGAGCGAGCCTTCGCGTGACGTGAACGGTACCCATGAAGTGGAATCCGTCTGTCTTGTCTTCCACCTCATAAAGGGAGTTGCGTTCCGAGGGACTACAAATCTCTACGGAACTTGGACATACTTAACACTGACCCAATGGAGACCGTGGCCACACTTGATCAAACAGTGATGATGTGGTCAACCCTGGATACGTGGCTCTTCGATGGGGGAAGGACCACGCTAGTCGTCTGAGTGTGTGGTGGGTAGTGGGTGCGTCTTAGTGTCTTCTTACTACGAGAAATCAATGATAAAATAGAAGATTCTCGTTCTCGAAACTCAACACTTTTTTCCTTCAAAGGAGGATTGGCATTTGGCCAAGATGTGATCTATCCCTTTCCTTGGTTGGAGTGGAACTTTGGTTTTCTTTAGCGAGGAACCGTTTCACTCGACGGGCTGTCGATTGATCCAAGCGAAATGCTTTAGGCATCTTTTGAGCATGTTCAGCTTCCAAAATTCCTGGAGTCCTACGGCATTCTCACCGAAACAAAACATGGCTAGTAAATAACTATTTTGTTATTGTAGAAAGCGATCAGTTCTTCCGATCTTGTTCGGGCGGTGTCTTTCTCAATTCCAGAAGTTGAGGAGCCTATGTAGAAGAAGCTGTAGAAGAGCACCACGGTTCAGGTCCCGACACATGGGGGATTCATTCAGCTGCAAGGATCGTGAATCAAGGGAAGGGAAGAATGAGACCAGAATGTGGAAGTCACCCCCGACCGAGACCTAGATGGCAACCTAACCGCAGAAGAAAAAGGGAACACCCCCTGAGCCAGCACAGGTGCCGGCCTCTCCGCCACCAGCACAAGTGAATAAGAGAAGATCACGTCTCCGAAGGTGGCGGTATCACCGTCTACAGGTCGAGTCACGAGATATAAAGTGTAAGTACTCGACGCCGTGAATCAAGAAATTCGGGTGATAGACGAAGGCGTTGGTCCATCGGTGCCTTAGGGGCAATCATCTGCGCCAGTGTATCAAAGACATTTGAAATTCTTACAGTTGCGAGGTGGACAAAAAAATGAGGATGGAGGCGGCTTTTGCCACTTATGATCAGTGTTCACAAGAGAGAGACGGTTCCATGTCTTACAATGTTCAAGCAGCATTCTTGTCGGAAGGATTTTTTAGGAGGCCCGGACACCCACCGAACATCCCTGAAGGATGGAACAACATGATGAAGAAGGCGGCGAAGGTATGGAGGACAATCTGGGAAGAGAACAAGGAGATCTCAGAAAAGGGGGAGGCAAGGAAGTAGTATCCATTAATAAGAGGAGACAACCCGCTCTTGGACTTAATACTATGCGCGTCGCGTGCTCGATCTAGCAATCTTGGACAATTGTTTTGATGAACTTTCACTAAACAAAAAAGAAAGAAGAGAAAGAACTGGGAGTTGGCGCCTACATAACTGGTTGCTTGCTTACCAAGCCATCCTTCCGCTCCGAGGGTTAGGATCAAGGGCTTGATTTGTCAGCGAGTGGCTTCCGCTCCTCCAGTTCGATTATTATTCTTGACTTGACTTATTATTATAAAAACTACTAACTATCCAAATGAAAGACGATCTATTATCTACCCAAGAAGATAGAGAGTCCCACATACGAGAAAAGGTCACAAATGGAGTTGAACCAAGTAACATTGCAAAGGCATAATGATAGTAGGGTCGGGATATCCCCGCCCTCCGAACCGGACGTGAGGGTCTCACCTCATCCGGCTCTCCGCAGGGAATCTCCACTCACTGCTTCCCCTAATATCCTCCCTTTACCACATCATGGGGGTTTACAGGAGATCCCAGAGGCTCGCTCGGAAAGGCTGCTATACCATACCTTTTTACTCAACTCTACTCTAGTAGTCACTAGA
>JBBNAF010000027.1:82500-100000 GCA_039657365.1 Stephania yunnanensis | reverse complement strand
CCAAGCCACCCACTAGAGAAGCTAGTCGCCAGAAAGAAGCGACGAGAAAGCGAAGCTGTCGTAGAAGCCCCCCCCCTGGGATTAGCTTGAAGAAAGACAGGTGGCTTTCCCAGCACGTAGTCATCGATCCCTATCAAGATTAGATCATGGCGATACTCCGAGAGTCTTCCTTTTCTCACGTACTTTAATGGCTCATTTAGTGTTTATATTATTGGTTTTTTTGTTGTCGTTGAAAGGAGGACATTCTACCTCCCCGAAGTGACTTCCCTCAATGGTTGCGGGTGAATTCACTTTCGCGTACGAGATAGAACAATTCTATCTCTCCGAAGTCGTTGTAAACTACAGAAAGAAAGGGTGTTAAGTTAACTTCTGACTACGGCCATGGAGTTTAACCACACATGTACCGCCCGACGGGATCTCCCACCGTCGTTACGCATTGATTGGAATTCTCTTAGATTAGATTAGCGAAAATGATCAAACTTACGCGTGCCGGACAAGAGGAAATTATTCGGCGCTATCGAAGGCGGAGCTGACCGTACCAGCAAAGTCCTACGCAGGCTGCTTCAAAAGTCCCGGGCTAGCTAGCGCACTACGGCTGATGACTACACTACACGTGACGGGACTACATGAAACTTCAGTGTTGCGGCTCGCCCATATTTATCATGTAGGCTTGTAGTGATAGGCCTTGACGGAACTAGATGAGACTGAGTTTGCTTGTTCTAGCCCCCTTACTGTTAGGTAGGGGCGCAGGAGCGCACTGGAGTTTTCTACGCAGGCTCTTGTTGATCTCATGTGATCAACTGTGGAGGCTATAGAATAGAAGCCATCGTGAGAAGGGGTCAACATGATGTCGTCATCTTCCTCTTGGCGGATTTTTATCCCCTCTAATTGTGCCCATGGGTCTGCCATGGTTTGGGATATAGCAGTCGGAATGGACCAAGCCCCATTATCAATAATTGCAGCAACTTTAGCATTAAGATGCAGCGTAGAGTCGTACCTGAGCTCTTGGTGAAAAGATTCAATCAGAATTCCGGCTGGATGCCATGGATCTTTCCAAAAAAAGGTATTTTCTCCATTCCCAATAGCATTAAGCACGTACTCCTTAGCCTTCTCTCTGGATTTTAGGATCTTACGCCAAGCCCAAGAACAGTCCCTGGGGCACTTTCATTGTCCAGAAACTCTTGTTCTTAATGAGGTTCTTGTATACCCAAGCTACCCACAAGGAATCCTTCCTCGAAGCAATGGCCCACGTGTGACGCATTATGGCTGCCTTGTTCCACACCTCCAAACTTCTAATGCCCAAGCCTCCTCGTCTTTAGAGAAACAAAATTTCATCCATTTGATAGGAGGACGGTTCTTGAGAAGGTCAGGACCACCTCAAAGGAATAAACTGCATATGCCTTCCAAAGCTATAATGACCTTTTTTAGAGGGGAGAATAAATATATTTGACCAAAAAACATGTAAGCTGTTAAGCACCGATTTCACTAACTTCAGTCTTCCCGCGTAGGATAGGAATCTTCCTTTCCAGGACTGAATACGGAGAGTTATTTTTTCAATTAGCGGCTGACAATCTGAAGCAGACAGCTTGGTTTTGATCAGAGGCGCGTTTAGCCCTGACTACACGGAACCTGAATAAAAGAAGGGTGGGCTGCCTTCTTGGAACCCTAGAATATCAAGACTCCTTGTCTGTATCTTCAACCCCAGCAAAGAAGACTTTTGATTCCCCAAGATTAGCTTCGAGCCCTGTGATCTCATAAAATGGATTGAGAAAATCTCCCAAAGAAGAAGCAGATACAATATCATCCCCAAAGAACACAAGCAAATCATCAGCAAAGGCTAAATGAGTGACTTGAGGACTGATGCATCTAGGATGAAGAGCAAAAAAAAGGCCTTCCTGAACTTTACTTCTCAAAAGACTGCCCAGAACCTCCATGACTAGGACAAATAAATACGGAGACATTGGGTCTCCTTGCCTGATGCCTCTATGGCCATCAAAGTATCCCTCAAGAGCACCATTAACTGAGTTAGAGTACTTTGTAGTTCTCAGGCATGTGAAGATCCAATCAATCAACTTAGAAGGAAAGTAGAGCAACTTTAGAGCACCAATAATAGCTTCCCATCTCACCATGTCATAAGCTTTCCGGATGTAAAGATTGACTGTGCATCTTGGCGGCCCTCTGTCTCTGTGGTAGTACCTCAGTAACTCATGCGAAAGGAGGGCGTAGCAAGTGCCTATGCTTCTTCCACTAACAAAGGCTGATTGGTTATTACTAACAACAAGGTGAATCACACTTTTGATCCTGTTAGTGATAATCTTAGAGATGCACTTGTAGATGACATTACAGCATGAAATGGGTCTATAATCATTTAGGCATGAGGGGTTGCTTACCTTTGGCACCAGGGTGATAGCAGTAGCATTAACTTCAGAGAGCATCTTGTTGGCTTTGAAAAAGTTAGAGACTGCTGCCATGAAATAAGCACCAACTATATCCCAAGTTTTCTTGAAAAAGAGGGCTGTGTATCCATCCGGGCCAGGGGCTTTATTATCATGCAACGAGAATAAGGCATCCTTTATCTTATCTCAAGATTAGAAACATCTCTTAGAAAATCCGCATGAGAGCTGTCTTCAAGGCGATGGTGAAAATGGATGGCATTTAGGCAGGATTGAATGCTTGTCTATGGCTGGTTCCCATGAAATTCTTGAAATGATCAACAACTTCCTTTGATATCATCTCCTCATTTTTCATTTTTTTGTGTTGCTTGCAATAAAAATAAAAAAGATATTGTCTTTCTTCTAGCAATCATAGATTGATGAAAAAGGCACTATTGCAGTCCCCAGAAGCCAATGGATTCTAGATTTCTGCCGAAGGAAAGCTTCCTCTTGTCTAGCTAATGTTGAGTATTCACGGATGGCCATCTGCTCTTGCTCTATTAACACCGGTTGGAGTGCTCTGGAGCCTGCTTTGAATAGATTCTAGATTCTTCCTTGGATGTTGCTAAATCTTTGGTTATTCCACTCCTTGAGCTCAACTTTCAGCTTTTGAAATTGAATGACCCATTTTTACTTTACATAGGATTACCCCTGATTTCAGTGCTCCAAACTCTTCAAACAATGTAAAAAAAACTCAGGTTCATCTGTCCAAAAGTTGTAGAACTTCAATGGCTTCCTCCCTCTAGGATCATTCTTGAAGATGGTCACCACCATTGGGCTATGGTCTGAAATTCCAGCAGGCAAGAATTAAGCTTCGGAATCAGTAAATTGAGCAAGCCATGCGTGAGCTGGGTTAACTAAGACTCTGTCCAACTTCGAAGTAATGCCTCTGACTCCCCCACTTCTGTTGCTCCAAGTAAACCTGCAACCTTTGAATTTAAGGTCACATAAGTTAGCCTCTTGAAAGCTTTCAATCACATTGGCAGTCGCCTAAGATGATCCAAGGGTTGTCAAACAGTTTAGAGAAAGAAGTAATATCCGCCCAAAGGAAATTCCTTTCATTATATATTAGAAGCATAAATGAAAGAGAGCAAGATACGGCTCAGCCCTATAAGATAAGAAAGAACATGACCACACTACATCTGACGGATTTCATGGTCACGGTCCTTTAATGAAATAGGCCCCTATCACTACAAGCCGGAATCAAAACGGAAGTGCGGATTAATAGGCCCCTATCACTACAAGCCTACATTGAACCTAAGTGTGCGCTAGCTAGCCCTGGAGTTTTGAAGCTGGGATAGTCATCGCGTCAGAGAGACGGAACTTTACTTCACTGAACCGGCACTACTATTTGTTTGTCGGCTCCTACCACTCGTCCCTCGTCTGCTCGTCGAGTGCGTCCCTGGCCCTCGCTCGTCTCGAGTAGCCGATCGAGTTTCTTCGCCCCTATCCCTATCGGTCGAGTCACTCAAGTCCCTCTTTTACGAAAATCCCGGGATTTATGCGTTTTTCGGAAACAAAAGTAGCTCGTAAAGCTAAAAACAGACGACAACGTTAGGGGCTCGCGAAGTAAAGTACACAGCGAGTGTAGTTCTACGGAACCCTTCAGCTCGCTTCGTAGACTACACTCGCAGCTACCGGGTTTATGCCTTCGTTTTTCGGTTCTAAAAGTCCAAAGTCACTAATAGCCGAGCTCGACAACGAAACGGGGTTTCAGCGTCGTCTCCTACAACTTGTTTTCGTACTTCGCTCGTCATGTAGGAGACGAAGTCACTTAGTTCCGTTAGGAATTCAGGAGACGAAACGCAAAGTCAAGTTCCCTAACCCTAGCGAAGCGGTATCCGGGGCTCCGTAGATACCTACCGGCGAATCCGTGCTTCCTTCAAATAAAGGAAGGAGGGTTCCGGGTCGAAACCCGCCTGGCGGGTGAGTTGTTTACGGAACTGTACTGATTACGTGACTCGACTTTGAAGAGGACGAGCTCCCGGGAGCCTTCAAAGTAGTGTTGAAGCGGGGACAGGATACCTGCAGTCTTCAGTAGCCAAAGACCAATTCCTTATTTATACCCAACCCTCTCGTGCTTATTACTTGACTGCCGGCTAGCTCTAATAAAGAACTCCACTTCTCTCTCTAGCGTCTTCCGGCGGAAAGAAAGCCGTTCCTTAGAGTCCGTTCCGTCGGTATTAGATTAGATGTTTGTAGAACCTCCTGAACGTTCAGGAGGTTCCTCCCACGTAGTTCAGTAGAGCTCCGTGACCCTTAACCAATAGAAAAAGCTGTCGGTAACCGTCCGTGATTTACCTAGTGGAAAGGACCGCTCCGGGAGCCTACGCTCGTCAGCCTACAAAAGATCCTAGATATTGGGATAAGTGATAGGAATATGCGCTCCGGGAGCCTTCACTCGTCAACCTAAAAACAGAGGAGTTCCCTCACTACGAAAGGTGTCCCGTGGATGGACGAGTTCCTAAACTACGAAAGATATGGAGCGGATGAACTGCTATGAGTTCCGGAGCAACAAAAGTTTGGAGTGGATGGTGTTGTTCATTCTGGAACAAACAACTAAATCCGGAACAACTAAAGGCATGAAATGGATGGTGTTGTTCCTGTGAGCCCTTTTAGCCGGAACTCTCCTCGTCTGCTTGCCCCTTTGAGTATAGTAGTAGTAGTACGTTCCTACCGTGGAGCCGAAGGCTCGCAGGCAGACGAGGAGCGAAGGCCCTTTTAGACGCCCCGGGTTTGCTCGTCTTTAAGTAAAGTTCAGTTTACTAAACTCGATTTCACAGCGACCTTCCTGGTAGTGCCCAGTCGAATCTCTTAATAGCAGCATCTATGAGAATCCTCAAGCATTTCGCGCTCCTTACCATATAAGTCTTTCTTTATTCGGACACCCGCCGAAAGATAGATAACCTGGAAAATCGAAGGAATGATTGGATTGAGAATTCGTATCTAGAGATAGATCCTATCCGACCGATTGAGACCACAAGTTCAAATGACATTGCCAAAAATAAACTGGCAAGGTGCCTATTTCTTCATCAAAAGACGAATAAGTACCCTTTCCTTTGCCTTTGAAGCCAAAATGGATTGTCTTTCCTTTCTACCTTACATAATGAATGAAGGCAAGGAACTTGAGCAACCAACCATAGGGTTTTGTGCGTGCGGCGAATCATTACGAAGCGTCCAAGAGAAGATGTTAGATTTTTCCATTTCCATAAGTAGGATAGGAGGAGGAGGAATGTGTTCGCTCAAGAAAGGCGGCTGCAAAGAAAGGTTATCGACCGTAAATGAATAATAGGAAAGGCAGGATTGTTTACGGGGGATAAAACGGATTCTAATATTCCAATTCCGATGCTCGTGGAGAAAGAATCAATGAAAAGAAGGAGCATCTCGTATCCAGCGCCGAAGGCTTTGAACCAAGATTTCCAGATGGGGAAAGAATCGATCCATTGAAAGCATGATCATGAGCAAGTGTGTTTTTAGATTCCTGGAACAGAAGCGGCGGATGGGGAAGCGAAGCCTTGTTTCCAGGATCGGATCTATTTCTGTCTCACCTCGGAATTCCTTAATTAGAAATAAGACTTGGGCCACAGGCGTTCGGGGGAGCAAACAAACGTAAGCTTGAAAGCCCTTGACTAGTAGGGGCGCAGGAGCTGTCAGCCTCGACCGATAGGGACGCGACTTACGAATTCGGAGCTGGTATGGACGTCTTTGATTGGATGGAGACAGATATATAGACAGTGTGCAGTGAGGGAACAAGCAAGGGATGAGCTGCGCGAAATCCGTTGCGCTAACGCGCAGTAGTTTTCTTGCTAGTAGCCAGTCTTGACTTAACTCGGCCCAAGCCCGGAACTCCCATGCCTTTCTTGGTCGGACCAACCCAACCGGCGATTTCCATTTCCGACAAGTCTTTCTGCATTTTGAGAGCAAGAAGCGGAACTAAACTAAATCAATCCGAAAGCATGAGTTGGATAGAATTTTGATCTCTAACCCCACCACTGTATAGTTTGGGGGGGGCTTTTGTAACCACCTGTATTTTCGGTATCTTTTTTTTATTCATTTCTTTTTTTTAGAGTTCTGCTTCTTGCAAAAAAAAGCGTGGTGGAACGGGTCTTTGCTCACAATGAGCGTTTGGGTATTCCAATGCAGTATGAATACGGGTGGCTGGGGGTCCGGATCATCCCTATTATCCCTGGTACTGGTAAGGGCACCCCCGACCAGAATTCTGGCGAACCCGCCCAACCCTAGAACCAACCCTTTTTTCAGAAGAGAATTAAGCATCCTTCTTTTCTTTGGTCCTTTACGGATCGAATCTGAATCCAGTGGTGGGTGCGGAAGAATTGGATTTTCTCCGCCGCATTTCATCGAGGTCTCCCTATCAGGATCAGATTCAGATTCCTCTGTGCTCTCGTCTGAATTGAGGGTATACTTGATGAGATGAGCTATGAGATGGGCTGGGGAGGGATTGGGGTGGGGCTCCTCCGTGACACAGAAGGAGGGGGCCACACACAGGACTTTTTCGTTATCGTACTGGAGTTCTAACATTTGAATTTCTCTGACATTCCACGTTCCTGAAACGGATCCTATCAAATATTTCACATTTTCTATGATCATCTCTATTTCAGGTATTCGGGGAATCCTCCTTAATAGACGAAATATTCCTATTATGTCAATGCCAATTGAATCAATGTTATTAGCTGTGAATTCGAACTTTTTGGTATTTTCCGTTTCTTCGGATGATATGATGGGTCAATCATTTGCTTCATTGGTTCCAACGGTGGCAGCTGCGGAATCCGCTATTGGGTCAGCCATTTTCGTTATTACTTTCCGAGTCCGAGGGACTATTGCTGTAGAATTTATTAATAGCATTCAAGGTTAAACATGACTCCTAGATAGTTACAAAATACGAAGTTCTGTTCTCTTCTTTCTTTTTCTTTTTTTACTTGGCAGGGGCAGGGCCTTTCTCGCTGGGCGAGCGCATCCGATTCTAAAGTCCTTTCCTAAACTACTTCCCGTTCAGTTGCTGAAAGATAGATGCTGATAACGTTTCTAAATGAGATTGAGTTCCACGGATATGCAGGAAAGAAAGATGCTATTTGCTGCTATTCCATCTATTTGTGCATCAAGTTCGCAGAATTTATCAATTTATAATGAAGAAATGATAGTAGCTCGTCGTTTTATAGGCTTTATCATATTAAGTCGGAAGAGTTTAGGTAAGACTTTCAAAGCGACTCTCGACGGGAGAATCGAGGCTATTCAGGAAGAATCGCAGCAATTCCCCAATCCTAACGAAGTAGTTCCTCCGGAATCCAATGAACAACAACGATTACTTAGGATCAGCTTGCAATTTTGTGGCACCGTAGTAGAATCATTACCAACGGCACGCTGTGCGCCTAAGTGCGAAAAGACAGTGCAAGCTTTGTTATGCCGAAACCTAAATGTTAAGTCAGCAACACTTCCAAATGCCACTTCTTCCCGTCGCATCCGTCTTCAGGACGATATAGTCACAGGTTTTCACTTCTCAGTGAGTGAAAGATTTGTCCCCGGGTGTACGTTGAAAGCTTCTATCGTAGAACTAATTCGAGAGGGCTTGGTGGTCTTAAGAATGGTTCGGGTGGGGGGTTCTCTAAAGAATAAAGAAGACGAATAGAATCTAATTCATGTTCATGCTAACAGAAGAGCGGATCCAATACCAAGACGACTTCTTTCTCAGGAAGTGCAGCAAGTACTTGAGAAATTATGGAATATCATGCCCCACGAGTGAGTTGCCGAGTGCCCCCTAGGAGGGCAGTCTACCACAAGATCGAGTTGGAGCCTGGAGCCAAACCCCCAACTATATAGACTGGGGCTAGGTTTAGCAGATGGACCCCCAACTAGCATCCATTAGTTATAGTTAAGGGGATTGATTGAGCTCAGGAAAGAATTTCAGGAACTCATTGAGGCCTATTTCTATTTATATTCCAGCCTCCAAGGCTGTTTTTCCCTATATTGCTGGGGAAAAGGTTGGGGAGCCCCTGTTTTCTTCCAGAAGAAGCGGGAGCCTTGTGCATTGATTATCGGGCGCTCAACAAGGTAACCCAACCATCAAGAACAAGTATCCACTTTGATTGCAGACTTCTTCGACCGAACGCTAGATACTTATAGAAGTTGGATCTACGGTTGGGCTACTACCAGGTGCGTATCGCGGAAGGAGACGAGCCAAAGACGACCCGTGTGACAAGCAAGGTACGGTGCGTTTGATTTGGTTATGCCTTTTGATTTTGACTCACCAATGCTCCTGCCACGTTCTGCACCCTCAACAATGAGCTATTCAACCCGTACTTAGACGACTGGTGGTATACTTTGATCGTGGGCTATAGCCATTCGTTAAACGACCACGTTAGCCATCTCCGGAGCTTAAGGTATTAAGGCGCGTTTAGCCCTCTATGTAAAGAAAGAGAAATGCTCCTTTGGACAGACGGAGACCCTATTCCTAGGGCATGAGGATGGGCATCAGAGCCATCGAGGGGCTCTAAGCGATCAAGGTGAGTGAGCTTTTTAGGGCTCGTGAACTATTACCTACCGAAGATTCATCGTAGGTTACTCGAAGAGAGCTGCTCAACTCACAAATCTCCTAAACTAAAGAAGGACGGACGGACCGATCATGGCACTGCACTGGCCTTATGTTTGTTGGGGAGTGTCAAAGAGCTTTTGAGGACCTAAAGCAGGCAATGATTGATGACCCCGTATTGCAGTTGCCAGATCACACTAAGCCATTTGAAGTACACACGGATGCGTCAGACTATGCCGCGGTGTGCAAGTACAAGAAGGTAACCCAGTAGCATATGAGAGCCGAAAGGAAAGCTCAATGAGACCGAGAGGCCTTGACTTTGAGAGCCAAGAGAAGGAGATGACAGCAATAGTGCACTGCTTGAGAACGTGGAGGCGGGTCACGATTCGTGGTCAAGACGGATAATGTGGCGACGAGTGACTTCCTGACCCAACGAACGCCAAAACGGGCACGATGGCAAGCAAGACAAACTTGCCAAGTTTGATTGATATGGTGCTAGAGTATAAGCTTGGACGGACCAACCAGGTCGCGGATGCCTTAAGTAGGAAGGCAGAGCTGGCGGCATTAAAGTGTGAGGCAGTGGCAGCCACCAGCAGGCGCTATTTAGCCCTACCGCATCGTATTCGAGATGGGCTTGAAAGGACCTGCGAAAAGCCTTTTGCACCAAGGCTAAGGAATGCAAAACTCGGCTTGGATCAAGGATGGGCTCTTGGTCACAAATCCAAACATTTTTCGCTTCCAAAACCTTGATTTTTTCGGTATGCCGCTCCGCGAGCAAGGAGCGCCGCGAGCAGAGCGAGAGAACGAAGTGGGCTGTGGTGATGTCAGAATTTGGACCTATTTGTATCTATTTAGTGATCAGTCCGCTAGTTTCTTTGATCCCACTCGGTGTTCCTTTTCCATTTGCTTCCAATAGTTCGACCTATCCAGAAAAATTGTCGGCCCACGAATGTGGTTCCGATCCTTCCGGTGATGCCAGAAGTCGTTTCGATATACGATTTTATCTGGTTTCTATTTTATTTATTATCCCTGATCCGGAAGTCACCTTTTCCTTTCCTTGGGCAGTACCTCCCAACAAGATTGATCCATTTGGATCTTGGTCCATGATGGCCTTTTTATTGATTTTGACGATTGGATCTCTCTATGAATGGAAAAGGGGTGCTTCGGATCGGGAGTAACCACTAGTGATAGGGCTAAAATCGGGGGGAAGGACAAAGAAAGGAAAGAGCGATGCCTACATTAAATCAATTGATTCGTCATGGTAGAGAAGAAAAACGGCGCACGGACCGTACTCGAGCTTCGGATCAATGTCCCCAGAAGCAAGGAGTACGCCCGCGTGTTCCAACGAGAACACCGAAAAAACCGAATTCAGCTCCACGTAAGATAGCCAAAGTACGGTTGAGCAATCGACATGATATATTTGCTCACATTCCGGGCGAGGGTCATAATTCGCAGGAACATTCTATGGTGTTAATAAGAGGAGGTAGAGTGAAAGATTCGCCAGGTGTGAAATCCCATTGTATTCGAGGAGTCAAGGATTTGCTGGGAATTCCGGATCGAAGAAGGGGCAGATCTAAATATGGTGCGGAAAAACCAAAATCGATATGAGCCTCTGGAACTTGTTTTTCTCGGTCAGTCGAGGGAACAACCACAACGTTACGCCCCAAAATAGAACTATAAGGAGCCCTTCCGAATGACCCATAGTATAATATACTACACGAGCCAAGAAAGAGTGTAGTAGACTCCATTCGCCCGTGGGGGTGAGTGGAGGAAGAATAAAAAAATATGCTACTTTTAGGTGTAGTGTAGTCAGCTTCTCATAGTTGCTCGTTCATAAATTCACTCGACCACTTGTTAGTCTTGCTACACTACACGACACGAGTCTAGGGTGAAGTTGAAGCAGACACGGTAAAGTTCAATCGACTGAACAAGTGATTCAACATACCATATGGAAATTATAAAGAAGAGAAGGGTCTCGCCCAGGTGGCTCCCGCAAGGTAACGACTTCAAACTCAAACAAACAACGTCACAACTGTGAGTAAAAAAAAAATGCTGTATATAATGCAAGACCCGTCGATAAGCTAAGGCTACGACATGAAGGAAGGCCAGAAGAACTACAGAACCACGCCGACCAGAGCTAAAGGAGACCTAAGGGAGTTGCAGAAGGAACCCGAAAGATAGGTAATCCATATGGTGAAACATGAGAAACACGGATTGCTTCAAACCGGAAGAAATAGAGTCCACCCACACAACGACCGACGGACTCGTGGTACTGAAAACCTCATTAGATGAGAAGGTAGTTGACTGGCAGACCCCTGAACGTACGTTAGCCAAAGGCCCCTATCCACTCAATCTGGAAAGGAAAGGGAATAGACCGCCGTGAACTCCGGCGAAACGCCCCGTACGACCTGCGGGAGGTGAAGGTCGCTGGCTTGCCTTTGGGCCGTGGTATCTGACGGGACATTGGCCTCCTCCCTCCCGCTCTGAGCTGACGAGAACCGGACTGGTTCGATTGACGAGAAAATGCCTTATCTTATATGGCTTGCGCCTTCCCTTGCTGCCTATCATCCATGCCCCCTGCCCTATCCATGCTTTCCCGGATCCTTCCCGAACCTGCCCTGACCCACCCCGCAATATACCGTCAGGGGTTAGGATCAAGGGCTTCTCGAAGACTGAATTTCGCTGTACCTCCATTCTCGGAGAAGTAAGTAAGAAAGGCTCGGAGGCGAGTGGGTAGGTGTTCCGGGGATGTTGAATATCGGATAGCGTTTCTGCGAGCAGCTCTCTCTCTCTGCCGTTTCGCTTCGGGTAGATACTCCTATTCGGCATTCCTAGTCTGACCCCCCGCGCCCTACTACACCGACTCTCCTACACCTATAGGATCAATTTCGCCGGGGCAGTGTGTCTTTATCTCGGAGTGGTTAGGGAAATCTCTCTCTCTCTGTCGTTAACCGAACTAGCGTTGGGAGCTTACCATCCATCCGCTGTAGGGTCCGTTCACTGTTCATCCCATTGATCTGTAGGATAGGGATCACCAAAACAAGCAAGCTGGTATTTTCTTTCTTGGTGCTTCGACTCTTATTCGTCATCTTATCCTTTCTTTTTTCTCTCCCCCGATCGTCGTTGGGTGGGCTGCCGGGCTCAGGGGTACTACCTCGGCAGCTCCACCCGTCCCCATCCATGAAGGAAAAAACAAGGACAAAAGCAAAGCATGAAGCTCACGGCTCATATGTATTGAACGCGCCTGGGAGGCAAGACTCGTTCAAGGGACATGGGCCCCATTCCGTTTCCGCTTTCTCTAGTTGATTAGATAAGAACGACGAATGCTAACAAGAACTCAAACCCTTTTTTGAGATGTGTTTATAGAACCAGCCGCGAAGAAAAGATAGAAGGGGAACGAGAGTCACTCGCTGACAAATCAAGCCCTTGATCCTAACCCCTGACGGTATATTGCGAGAGAGTCAGTTGAGACTCACGAGCGTGACTCGACTGCACATACGTGCCACTAAGAAAGTCCCACATCTCTTTGGCGGATGTAAACTTGCCAAGCTGAAGACGAATGGAGGGCACAACGGACTGTCCTATAATCGCCATAATGCGATTATCAACCAAATACCACTCACGGATAGTCTTCTTGTCACGATCATCATCTTCAGAGGGCTCGGGGTCGGTGCCATCAAGGTGGCCCCTGACTACACTACATTCAATAAGAAGACGACCACGCAAGTGCATCTTCATGGTGATAGACCAAACAAACTAATGACTCCCAGTTCACATCAATGGCGGAGAGCAAGTCTGAGGCCATGATGAAGACTAGAGACCAAAGAGGCAAAAAATAAAAGACTTGGGAGGCCAAAAGCGAGTGGAAGATGCGCCCGGAGTAGCAATCGACGTCGGGATAGGGCAATAAAGCCTCACACAGCCTCCAAATGCTCACGAAAAGAAGTGGAGAAGAATTGGAGGAAATCCGACACGGTCGCCGGCCAAAAAAGAGTACTACCAGCCGGCGAGTGTATAGAATACACACTAAATGTCCACGAAAAGGAGGGAAAATGGACTGAAAATGCTTCTGAGATGATTTCGTGTACGGAGTGAGGGTTTCCCGATAAAAACCAGTCCAAAAAAGGTGAGCGAAAGTGACCCGAAACCAAAAATGACTGTTCACCGCCGCCGGTGAACCTAGATCTCGCCGTCGGCGAGGTTTTAGGAGCTGCCACTTTAGGGGAAGCTGTGTCGGGCCCAGACGACCCTTCCTATGAAGTTTCAGAGGGAACGGAGCTCCGGTGAGAGAGTTCCGACGAAAATAGTAAAAAAAAAAGACTATGAACAGCCGCCGGAAAGAAACGTTCTATTCGCCGGATTCCGGCGTCCAATCGTCGATCAGCCACCACGGAAAGCCCTCGCCGAGGGCTCGCCTAAGGTCCCACGCAATTCCGACAAGGTCCAATCGGAAAGGTATCAAGGCTCTGAGACCATGTTAGAGAGAAAAAATGGGAGAAATTCATGTTCCATTCATTAAGGGCAATAGCCCAAGCTATATAATATATAGTACAATACAGTGTCAAGACAATACAACAAGTACAGTATATAAAAGTCAGCCATAAGCCATGTACACTTAACAACACAAACAGTACAGAATCCCATAATGTTCTCTTCGGTCAAAGGGACTCACTCCGGAAGGGACGACAACGTCTTTATTCATTCATTAAGGGACTGAGTGATTCAAATAGAATGAGTCACCATCCGTTTTGAACATGCATACCGGTCGTCGTATCAACGACTGAATGCGACTTTCTTCTTAATTCACCGTGTTGGTCACTATGGAACGGAACCATAGCATGCCACTGAAATGGCATGAGAGATGGAAAACCCGCACACTAGCACCCGGGATCTCCGTACCACAGATTTGGCATAGATAGAGATTCGGAGTGAACGCATCTCTAAGAAGGCATAAATTCGAAGAAAGACGCAGGTCCGGCATGAAGGAGCCTGGCCGCGGCAGGTTCCGCATAGCTGCGCATGAATGCCGTCCTTCGCTTCCTCAACCCATCCAGCTAGCCGTCACTGGTAGTCTTTCCAAAGGGATCTGTGTTGCGATCTACTTACTTTTTTTTTATTCCGGCTTGTAGTGCCCAGACCCATATAGTAGCAGGCTTCTGAGATTTATACGAAGGGGAGGGCAAAAAGCGCCTTCAAACATGTGGGCATGCCCTCATTGTTGACTATGGTGGGACCCTTGAGAAGGAAACCCGCTAGTTTGTCTCAATCTCACTTTCTCGAGATGGTATACCTTGCTGCATCCCAGAGTTCCATCGTAGGATGATCAGGATGCGAGACTGCAAGGCTGACCGCCTTGTCCAACTCTACCTGTCGTTCTTCTCCATTGCGAAGTTTCTATTGTTGGTCCCTAACCCTAAAAGGGCCAGGTATCCTTTGAAAGGGATAGCTCGACGGGTAGAAGTCGACGAACTGCTCGAAGGGCTCGGTGAGCTCTACGAGGAGTACACAGTCCCTTTGTTTGAGAGATATCTTCCATCTTACCTAAATCAAGCCATTCCGATAGGTTTCCGCTGGAGGCCAACTTGGTCCTCAGTCCCTAATTCGGGTTCAGGTAGATGGGGGAAGAACGCTTTCCAAGCGTTTTTAGCTGAGTTAGCTGCTCCGTATGACTGGTTTTGGGTCATGACGGCGGAAGTTAGCTCTCCTAATCTGTCTGATTGGTCAACCCATTTTTTCTTGATTGACTGCTTGGGTGGGCTCAGGGCTTGTAGCCAATATGTTTAGAGCTAAGGCCCATCGCCGAGAAGGTCACTGTATGGTGGCGTTCGGCACGGGACAACCACTGGCTTTATACGGTTCCTGGCCATTATGAACTCTAGCACACCACTCACACCGTGTGGTTGAGTGCTGAGTTAGTGGATCCGGGATCCCGGGTTACTGCCTATGCTATCTTGGGTGACGATATTGTCATCGGAGATTCAGAGGTGGCAGCTATGTACCATAAGGTGGTGGCCATGGCCAAGGTTCATATTTCAAAAGTTCGGACTGAAAGCTGGCAATAAAAAGCATCCATCTGCGCTTTCGCTTTCGAATGAAGAGACTTGGTACACCTTTCGCCAGTTCAAGTTAGTGGAAAGAAGGGACGAAGAGAGAGCTGAGCTAGCAAGCGAGTGACTTCGTACCTCTCCTTAATAAAGAGTCTTGACTCCCCTATCGGTCGAGTACCTTTGCTTCTGATTCCGCTTCCTCTCCTTCATGACTTCCACTTTCTTCGATTGGATGTCTTAGTGCCTGGATGTAGGATCAACTCTTATTCCTGCTAGAAGGATGGCTTTCCGATAATACAGAGCATACATAGTTCTGTCGTCCGGGTAACAGCTTAACAGGTCTGCCCGGGCGTTGCTGTCAAGAGAATGAGTTTTCCAATAGATAGACTCTAAATGGTATGCTGGAGAGAAGAATAGGAATACGAGTTGTTCCCGAGTTAAAGTAACTGCGATGGCTCTTTCCTGCCTTTCATCGATAGGTAGCTTCAACGCTATACCCCTCTATTACAGATGTTGATGTTGTGTCACTTCCCCGCAAGACTTCCAATGTGTTGATTCTCGTCAAATGTGTCGATTCTCGGAGATGCATGCCGATGTGTTGATTCGAGGTTGACATCCTGGTATGTCATCTTGCTTAGTTAGGTTGGTCGAGAGGGGGCATTGCCCATTGCCAAGGTATCAACCGGGGCTGATTGATCCAGCAATTGCAGGTGAGACTGAGCATCTTGTTGGGATGGTTTTCCCGTATGAGTGTGAATTTTACTTTGATTCCTGCGTCTCTCGGTTCCTTCTCTGATTCGAGGGGGCTGGTACATAGAACCGGGGAGAGGCTAAAGGTAATTTCAGAGCTTCAAACATGAAGGGATGAATTGTTTATCACTTTTTTCGTTGGTTCTCATGGACGTGAAGATATAGCTTGTGTGCTGTTCAAAAAGTTGCTGGTCTCCGCCCCTTTAGCTATTAGTAGGGCTGCGTATCCGTAGTTTGAATCCACTTCTCAGCGGTCGAAGGTCCAGTCTTCATCTCCTTGAATCGAATGCGATAATCTTCGAGAATCGCTTATGGCAAAGGACGATGCCCACGCTTCAGGTCGATCAGAAAGACAAAAAGGTGGAGCTCTAGTGCCATTTTCCGGATTTATAGTAATTTCAGGGCATGTAGCCTCTGATAGCACGATGGGACTCATCTGGTATTTAGCAATTCCGCCTGCCCAATCTAGCAACTTAGGTAGACAACCGAGGCAACAAAGACTATGATTTTCCTTTTTCAGAAATAAGACTAAAATGGTTCTTTCAAAAGAGAAGATGACCTTGCTGCGTTCCCACTCCCGGCTTTCACTGAAAATATCCTCTCAATAGATAGATTCAGGTGCATGTGAAATCAATAGATGAATTCTCATCCCCTGCGGCTCAGATAGCACCCTAAGATTTGCTGTTTTCTCAGTTGTGGGATGAAATTCCATATGATTAGTGGACCGATAGCCTCACGCTCCTCTTATTGATGGACGAATAGGAATTTCCCCTTTCTTCCTTCTTTTGGTCGTTTCCAAGTCTTGTGACTGTCAGTTACTCGGAAAGGAAAGTAGGCCCACGGAATCGCTCTTCTTAGGTATTTTCTGATCCATGGGTCGCATTAAAAACGAGATCGATGGAGCTTTCTTATATTATTCCTCTCGCTACGATGACGGTATTGAAATAACAAGAACCCTGGCGGTACCAAAGCGGACGCTAAGACTTTCCGGGATAGTCTTAGGATCTCCTTCTCCTCGGTTGTGTTCCAAGCTGCTTTCACTCCGCTAAGAGATATGGGGGAGACTCGTCGCTGAACACCAACCCAATCAGGTCTTTCGTTGAAAATCTCTTTGAGAAAGTGCGAGTTCGGTGGCACTGAGACAGATGACGATCCTGGTACTACATAATGAGAGAATCTTTGCACCAAACCCGCGACCACCCAACTATAAGAAACAACACGACCAAAGAGAGCGGATACCATACTTCCCAGAATCATAGCTGGGAAGGAAGCCGAAGGCTGGCTCGACCGCTCCCTTGATCCTAACCCTCGGAGCTAGAAGCCCTCATTTGGATGACCAGTAGATAGATACCGGGGTTCTCCCCTCCTTTCTTTGCTGGATTGCCAGGAGAGAGGAAATACTTGGATTGGGATCCTGGTGTTGCTATCGGGTCATATGGAGAATGATGGTGATTCCATGCTTTCGGGCTTAGATCGCTAGGCATTGGAATGGGATCGGGCGGGCCCGGTGAAGAAACAGGTGAAGAAACATTGGATCCCAGAGATGGAATGGGAAATGGAGATGTTTCAGAGGCGGGTGGATTAGTTATGGTTGGAGTTCCTGCCTTCTCATTGCTTTTGTTCTGCTTCCCTTTCAGCAGGGCGAGATGCATAGATACCAGTTGGTGTCCTTCCCACGGAGTGAATGGTTCCGGATCTGGCTCCTCCTTTCGATCCCACGTGACTGA
>JBBNAF010000027.1:65000-77500 GCA_039657365.1 Stephania yunnanensis | reverse complement strand
TTTGTTCTATATAAGTTTGGTTTATCCAATTTATATATACATTCTGTCCAAAAGTCCTAAAGACTATAGGGTTATTTCAGATTGGTTCGCTTGCTACGTACATCCACATTGCAAATCCAAAGAAAATCAGCAGAAAGATAACAAAGCGAATATCTCTGAAAGGTGTTCGTGGTCTGTTGGTTTTTATGTTCTCGTGGGGGAAGGTGCATCTACAAGTTGAGAGTGTGCTCGGGCTAGTGGGCTAACCGGAACTACTAGTAACGGGATTTGCCTGCAATACGAGTAAGGGGAATGGAACTCTTGTTTGAGAACTTTAGCTACGGACTTAGGTTAGCTAGCTCAGCTTCTCCTATGACTATTTGGATTAAGGAACTAGGGTAATGCGAAGACAAAGAAGGCCAAATAATGGTGAGTTGAATCAGGCGCGGCAACCGTTCCAAGAAAGCGCCTTATAGTATGATTATGGGGAGAAAAAACAGTAAGAAAGTCTGGCTAATCTCTTTTCTAAAGAGCAGACTAGGAACTAGTATATCTCTTCTTATCTGAAAACTCTTAATATGATAGAAAGGCTTACTACTCTATATTTCGAAGTAAATACATATGAAATTCTAAAGCATTACCATATCGTACTTCTTCATTCTCTTGCTTACGACAATTCCCCTACAGCCAGAAGAAAGAGATATAAAGGACTGGCCTTCCACAGGCACTAGACATCTAAATTTCATTACATAGGTCAGTCTGCTTTTCTGCCCATCGAGCAAGCATCTTCGGGATTAGTCTGCTAAGTCCTCCTACTCTTTTGAGAGGTCTGTTGAGCTGGTAAACTCCTCTGGGCTCGTAAGGAAATCTTCTTCTATTGTATTGGAATCGAATCCTTTTTAGAGGAATCCCCTGCAGCGGATCTTGAAGTTTCGGTTGATTCCCTGTTGGTAACCCCTGGCTCAACTCCTGCTACTGGTTCAACTCCTAACCTAGTTGGTCAATCAGTTGGAAACTCCAGACTTTGTGTGTCAGCATCTGCGAACCTTGTATCAGCTTCTTCGGATTAGTCCTCAGGTTCAGGTGTGGAAACAACCCTAACTTTTGTCACTTCTTCCTCCGCTACTGAACTAGATGCCTCAAAAAGCCCCAACCCCTGTCTTAGGCTTGCCTCTCCAGGAGCTTAACTCCGATCCTCTACTATTCTATTAGTAGAAAGAAAGTGACAATTCTTTACCGGAGAATCGGTTGTTCTCGTCTCTTTCTCTGCTGCTGAGTATTGAGAGTTCCCCCTCGCCTAACCGGCTAAGTCAGTGCCAAACCTTCCTATCTCTTCGGCCTTAGTCGATCGAGTAGTTCGCTCCTTCTCTTGATCTGATTTTTCTCCTTATTCTGTTTTGGTTGAGGTGGAAACTCTTCCCGACCTTCTGTCGAGTACCCAATTCTTTCCTATTCCTTTTCAATCTGGGATATGCTACCTCAACAGAATCATGTCGATCGAGTGCTTACTTTGCGTCTGCTGCTTAGTCTTAAGTTTAGTTAGCATCTGGTAACCTCGCCTAATTATGAAAGCCTTCTTTCCCTTCGAACTTGACTATCCGCTTATTGGGAATCCCTGATCTCTGCTAAAGGTTAAATGAAATCTCTTTAGTACCCAAGTACCTATCCCTATTCGGTGCTTCAAAAGCTGGTTACCTCCTCTCTGTCTTAGCCGAGCTAGCTTTGTTTTATTCCCTTCGATCCCAGCTCGTGAGAAAATGAGCGAGATAGAAGAGCTAGGTGAATAAGCTAGCATGAAGGAAGACAGAGATATTGTGATATAAGAATATAAGAATTGAAGTAGGAGTAGTAGCGGGAAAGGATAAGAACACCGTTCGCCAATTCCTATTGCCCTTTTTCGATCGGCCGAAAGCGCAAAAGAGCGCACCCAGTATTCCCGTGCCAAACATCTTCCCATATGCTGATATAGCAACTGTCCCACAGGGAAATACCTCTGCTTTTCCCCAAAACCAGCAAAAAAATATGAATCCTGATTCAGAAGCAGCAAAATTGGAGCTAGAAAGAATATTGCATGGTTTGATCCTCCAGTCAGATTAACATTCAGGATCAGACATATGGCAAAGCACATTATTGTAGCAACATTTCCAACAGCAGGCATCCAGGCTCCTTCTGCAGCCATTCTCTAAATTGTGAAAGTTGGCACAGTGGAGGCTCGGCGCTGCTGCATGAACCTCATTCGTGGAGCAAAACTGGAGGAACTGCTTTCACCAGAATGACTATGCCTAATTCCACCCCTTTCAAGAGCCTTTTCACGCATGAATGTGGCAAGTTCAAACTTTATCTCCAGTGCTATAAGCATAAAGATCGCGGCATCTAAATCAAGAAGAGACGTCCTTGGTCCGGTCCCTCAACTGCCAATACCAATAATAGGGCGGTGGTGATCTTCCTATCTTCTTCTCCCATATCTCCAACTCCTCCATCTTCCAGGATGCTTGTTTTTTTTCTCACCTGACCTTCCAACTGATATGTCACTGGGAAGAGAGCTGTAAGTCGAGCAAATACCCATGGTAGAATCTTTGTGCTTGAAGCAGATGGAAAATGGGTAAATAAAAAAAAAAAGAGGTGCAGACCATGGTAAAAAAAATGAGTGCATGCAGAACTGCAGCTTGTAGAAAAGACTCAGCATTCCATGATAAACTCCAATAGCGATGGAGTAAAATGTTATAGGTATGATGAATGTCACAGCAGCTAAAGTGAGCAGAATTGCCACAATGAGAAGCCAAGAAGGCCATGTATGTAGGTTTTGATGCCATGAAGCCATAGCCATAGATAGAGATATCGTCATAAGATTGCGTAGTATTATGTCGGAATGATAAGTCCATGCCAATGGGATTTTCGGCTGCATCAGAATAAAAAAAATGCCCGTTGCCACAACTTAACTAGGACTAGGACCAAACATCTCTTAGCAGACTGCACAAAACAAAGAAGAAAACAACTCCAATCAGTAAATTGAAAACATTCATTTGCAGATAAACTACCATAAAAAAAAACTAGAGAAGCCAGATTGCTGTCCGGAGAAGGCAGGGAGGGAGTGACAGCAACCTGGTAGGTCACTTTTTTTTTACTCTTTATGTTCACAAAGTGAACAGGGGCGGAATCCAAGTAGGCGACGCGAATCTATGCTTTCTATGTTTCAATCGGATACCAATAGCTTGGATGCGTTTTCAAGCCTCGATCTGAATTGACTCTTGCAGAAAAAATGCTTTCTAGTTGGGAAAGGTTTGTCTTGTGTCTCCGTCACAAATGGTCCATTTATGGATGGGCGAACGACGGGGATTGAACCCGCGCGTGGTGGATTCACAATCCACTGCCTTGATCCACTTGGCTACATCCGCCCCTACCCCCGCACAGGTTTCAGTCTCTATCTACGATCAGATCCGGCACTGAACCCCCCTATGACCGCTATCAAAGATAAGCTTTTTCCTATACTATAGTTGCAAGTCTATTGTTGTGTTTCGGAATTAGGGTAAGCAAAGCTTCAAACAAAGAGGTTGGGCTGTTCACTTCATTGATTTGACTTCACTTTACTTAAGATTAAAGATAGGGGCCGGGCGGGCAGTGAAGGCTCGTTTAGTAGACAGCGAGCGAGCAGCAAGCAACGGCTTTTCATTTCAGCCTACGCTTGCTGCTCAAGCGCGCTACGGCTTTGACGAGCTGACGGAACGGAACCTGACTTTCCATATGCACGGTCCTGCATGGAACTGAAAAGCTACACTACACCGAAAAGAACAAGGACGCCCTGCGCGTTTCAACAAGCAACTCCTGAGCGCTGACGCGCCACTGACTGATAAGGGGGCGCTAACGCGCTGTAGTTTTGAAGCTGCAGCGAGCGGAGCTTGAAGAAGCGAGCCAGAGTAGCGCGCTAGCTAGCTAGCCTTTTTCCGCAGGCTGCTCTGCTAGTTGTAGCGCGCTAGCGCGCGAGACTCTATCATGATCTTACGAATCTACAACTCTCTTTACTGAGCGAGACTCTATCCAGATCTAAATAATCCGACAAAGAGCCTTCTTCTAACTAGGAGAGTTAGCAAGCTACCGGAAGCGAAGCTTCTGGCTGGCTCACCCCTTTGAATGTCCAAATCCTCCTTTTCGTTCTACTTAGGTGGAGCAATCCGAACTCTCGACAGAATAGAAAAGAGGACCGCAGGCCTGTGTAGACACCTCAACGAACTCATGTGGACACTCCTCAGCCCGAGGACAATCTCTCAAATACACATGTTTATTTAGACCCGTTTTTCTTTTCTTTGCTGATTCCTATCAATGAAAATTGCCATGTTGCACTAAGTTACTTACGGATGTATGCATGCAGTCCGGGAACACTTTGGGGTGAACACCCATCCGAACAAGTAGGGTCAATAGTTCAGCATTTAGGCCGTAACATTTAGCAACCAAAAAATCTTTCACCCAACAAGTGCTCTCCGAACCAAGCTAGATAGTCTCCTATCACTAGGCTCACCAACCAACCTGGACTTTGATTCTTATTATTCCTACCGGATATCAAAACCATAAGGATTGTTTCCAGCCATGAGTTCCCATATGACATAAGCGCTTTTGGGTGGGGTGGGCCATCATTTGCCAGGTCTTTGAGTGCCCGTCGTACCACGTGGTTGGTGCACTAGGCTGATCGAGACTCGACTTTTCGGATCTGGCACCTGCGCCCGGCCCGGTCTGCCAGCTCTTAGTGGCTCTACGTCCGGTCGTGCGTGGTATGTTCGCGATTCATACAAATGGAACGCATCGCGTACTAGAACCTTCCTTTATTGGGCTGGGCCATTCCATCCAATCTTTGAGAAAGAAGGGGCCCAATCTCGTATTTGATTTATGGTCGGCGTGGCGATAGGCTGAGCTTCTACGACTGGCTTCCCAGCCGTTGCAAACACTGAGCGAGAACGGTAAGGTCAGGGGCGCACAAACAATGTCGTTGCGCGGGGATGCGATTCGCCAAGCTGGGGCAAACAAAGCCGTCCGGCCCGACCGGATTAGGAATGCGAAGGCCTTTCCTTCGAAAGGAGACCCGGGAAAGAAAGAGCTATGCTATTGATTGACCGACCCTTGAGTACTGACTTCGAATCAAGGGTTCCTTCCCCCTTTTTTTTTTAGATTTGGAACCCTACCGGAAGTACCAAAGGCTTTCGGGGCTTACACCCATAGTCTTTCAGTAGCGCCCTTAGAATCTAAGCCTTTTGAAGCCCTGACGGAACTCCATTCTAAAAGTAGCTGTGGGTAGGGCTTTCGTTCTTATCGCTCCGGGTTCCGATCTATATGACCTCCGGGCGAGACAAAGTACACCTCTTCCGTAGAGGCAGGTGGGTATGCCTGACTTTCAGAGTCTGTTCAAGGGGGGAGCCCTCTTATCCATCAATGAAAAGAAATCAGTGCGTGGCGTGAGTTGGAATCCTAGAAAAGATCGATGGAGACTCCCTCCCCGGTCCCACGAAGATCTCTACGTACTTGTCCAGTCCAGGACAACTGAGATCTTCCGGTCTGCGTGCGTGGGAGCAGCTCAAACAAAGAAGAGTCTGGTCCGGTCTGAATTCAGGCCCGGCCCGCCCGTCTGCTGCTAGGTCCGGGAATGGCGCCAGGCGAGGGCGCCGCTATGCCCCGCTGCTCTGCTGCGGCCGGCCCCCGGACTATGCAAAAGAATCGAGGCCGGGGGGTCTCATCCATAGTGGTTCCCCCGCCTTTGGTGATTGACCGAACAAATAGGCCTAGATCTATGCCCCTTAATGAATCGAATGGTCCTTCGACCTTCGTTTGATTCCGACGGCCGGCATAGATCTCATGAGACCCGCCCACTATTACTACGAAAAAAGCCCTGCCCTTTTCCTTCGCCACTAGGAGAGTAAGCAACTTAGATTAGCGCCGGACCTTGAGTCAATTGATCGTGTCATGTGCAACGTCCATCAATGATGGTGCATAAATTTTCCATTGATTTAGACTCCTTCCCTTATACGAAGAAGATCGAGAGGCGCGTTTAGCCCTGACTACACGTAATGAAACTAAAATACGGAAACGGAAGCCTTTCGACTCACTCTCGTATGGCTCGCCCTCGAGCCCTGGGCGGGCCGGCCGGGTCTTTCCCTGTTGTTCTGTTAGAAAGACGCACGGAAGAGGTATGCCCAGCGCGCGGAGGATCCGTTGAGAGTGGTCTGTTGTCTCGGTAGGGAACAGTACGATCTTTTCCCCTATTGTATTGAATCAATAAAAAGAGAGGTAAGTACTACGTATGGCCCCCTATTGTTTGATCCAATATTGACCGGGGACGAGCCCTGACTTCCATAGGTCCTTGCTTTGACCTCCCGTAGTGGTCCTTGCTTTTCAGAAAGCTCCGCGGGGCCAATTTCTCGTACTTGCTCAGTGTAGTGTGCCCCCCTTTCGTCGAGTGCCCCGCCCGGGCGGTTGGCCTACCAAGCACTTGCCCGCTGCTCCTGCCGCCCGCTTGGCGGGCGGAGCGCTCGTTCTCCTTACTGTTCTCTCTGCTGGGGCCCCCTTCCATTGCTCTAGCCATAAGCTATGGCAGCTCCAGCTCGCACCCACGGGGGCCCGCCCTGCGAGGCCAGAGTGGGCTCAGCGGTCAGCCCCCATTCGAATTACGTTAGGGGGTCTTTCGCTTTTGCCAGATCTAGAGAGATACTACGAGTCTTCCGTCCCAGATTCCATCGCCGCGGCCATCTGGTTCACCGGTACTACCAATCAGTCTCATGCTTACGTTACTGTTATTGATGTAAGTATTATCTCGGACCACGAAGACCCCGGTCGTGCTTCTGGTTTCCATTCCCATCATCATATTGATGATAAATCTCCTCGTGCTCCTGCCATAAGAACTTGGAGTCCGTATCATGGTGAAGGTAAGGTAACGCTGTGATTCTTGCTCAAAAAACAGACCGAACGCGTTCGAGTTATTGGCTCGTCCGACCCGGCAGCATTCATGAGTCGCTCGTTCAACTGTCCCTCGGAGACACGGTCGAGAAGTGCCATGCATGATCGCCCCTCGTCCTTTCTTTCTCTCGGTCCCAGCTCCGAATTCGAAAGTCGCGTCCCTATCGGTCGAGGCTGACAGCTCCTGCGCCTTGAAATATGCCCCTCTCACTACAAGCCTACATGAGAAAAGAGTGGGCCTCTCACTACAAGCCGTGACGGTACGGAATCTTAAGGGGGAGTACTACACCTGCCCTAAGTCTCATTACGTGTAGTCAAGGCACGGTCCCAACAATCTACGGATTGAGCGCCTGCGCGAGAGAACAAGCAACTCCTGAGCGCTGACGCGCCACTGACTGATAAGGGGGCGCTAACGCGCTGTAGTTTTGAAGCTGGCTTCGGCCTTAGATAGAGATAGATTGAATGTAGTGTAGTCAAGCGATTCGACATACCTGACGTTTTGAAGCAGCCACTTTAGGTTTCATGTAGGACTGTGCATATGGAAATTGCTCCCTAAAGACTAAAGAAATGGATCAAAAGGGGGGACTTCTGCAACGGGCTATGCCACCCATTACTCATGAGGGAAGTCGCTTCCGTCCCATCGCAAGCACCTACAATGTCATGATCACATTGGTTACCCTTTATTCTTTGGTAGTTCAACGGACGGTCGCCCCTCCAACAAGAAAAGGTATAAATATGGAAACTTCTCTGCCAATTGGATCGGAGAATTTATGGAGGAAATCGGGTTTGAAATTTCCAGAAACCGCACGATTATATAGCCAAAGGGAATACGCCGCGCCTAAAATCATCCCAAGCGCTGCTAATGTGGCTACTAAGCTATTTCTTTGGAAAGCTCCTACTAAGATGAGAAATTCTCCGATAAAGCTGCTAGTACCAGGTGAACTCATATTGGCCAAAGTGGAAGAGAAGGAAATGGTAGAGAGATTCGGCATGGTGCTCACTGAACCTCCGTAATATCTAGCAAGTCGAGTCTTATGTCGGTCATATAGAACACCAACACATAGAAAAAGGGCTGGAGGAACCGGTCCATGACTTGACATCGGTGGAATGCTACCTCCAATTCCCTGTATGTTCGATAGAGCCAAAGATTCCCCCCCACTGATCGGAGTACGCCGATTACCCCCCGAACCGTACAAGATAGTTACCACCTATCATACGGCTTTCTAACTTCACTTCTTTTTCTGGTCGTTCCGCTCTGTTGGATCGATGGTAGTCTAAGATCTCTTTGACCCCCCCCAAATTATTACATAATGGTGCCTGCTTCCTACCCATAGTTAGCATGTATCTTCCCGGGTCAGACTTTAGTATCACATCGTAGACCCCCACCCCAACTCTATCTTCCTTATCAGTGAACCGGAACATAGTGCATAGGTACTCTTCGATGCAGCGGGGACGAGACGACGTGACATACTACGATCACGTACAGAAGTGCTGCCCTTCGGCTCGGCAATCTGGAACCTCTCAACTGCTCCCGTTCCTTGTTGGAGTCCTATCGGGATAGGTAGGCCCAAGCCTTTCCCCTCCCCCCGACCGAGCAGTAGTTCCCCACGGCTGACAAATAGGAGTTTAGGCCGTAAAAGAAAGGCACCGGCCCCCATTCCCCACCCACTGGGATTTTGCTTTCCTTATCTACGTGCGCACTGCGTCAGCACTGGCGAAAAAGAGGTCGGCTTTACTGAAGAAGAAGGGGCGGGCCGGGTGCTTGTGGGCCCCTCTGCAGCAAGTGCTTGTTGGACCCCCACCCCCGTTTCCCGAGGGGGGGCCGGGCTGTGTTTCCCCAGCGGCCGGCCAGTGGCGGCAGAAAACGAACTCGGGTGGGCTCCGCGCGGTTCGCGTTTTCTTGTGTTGAGAGCTTCTCATTCTCTTATGGAAGCCCGCGTCCACGCCGGGGACGGGTCAAGCCCAGCGAAGCAGCAGGGAGCACTGAGCAATGGGGGGTGAGGGCTAAACGCGCCATGGGTTGGACCACACCACAGGCGGAAGTCCTTCCACGGCAGGATAAGGGCAGGGCAGCGTCCTCGTTGTCGGACCGGAACAAGAAAGGGGAGCTAGTCGTTGGAGGGGGCTCGTGGAGTGCGACTCCACAGAATAGTACGCGCGCTAGCGCGCTACAACTAGCACTTTGAAGCCAAGCCAGCTTCAAAACTACAGCGCGCTACGTTAGCGCAACGGCTTTCTCTGCTCTGATAGGCTCGCTTCACTTTTCTTGCTCCGCTCGCAGCCTCCCCGCCCCTGCTTAGCGTTCCACTTGTGATCCTGGATGCAGTGGAGGATTTTTAGAAATGTGACCGAATGTTCCCCCCGAAAGAGAAAGAAGAGAAGAAAGGATTGATTCTCTTCTTTCATGTGAACGGCCCTATCTTGTATCGAAAGGTTTTTCGTGCTATACACCACGTTGAGAAAGACCACCCTCCTATGTACCGTACCATTTTGGTACCTCGAAAGGGAGGTGAGGTGCTCCTTATGATGCTACGGACGGCTGTCCGAAGTGCTATGACGGGGTAAACTCGGACTCGGAGAGGATAGGATTGTGCGTGCCGGGCCCTTCGGGTGTCATATTTTGGCCGAGTTCCCCGTACCGTAGGCCCACGCGGCCGTAATATTGTGTTACGTTCCACCGCTGTTACGCCAGAAATCAAAGGTTCCATACGAGCTCCCGTTCTGCGGCGTGGTGGCAGGACCGCTAGGGGATTGGCTCTGGGTGTAGGTAGGGTCAAATCCGCAGGGGTCATGCAAATACATAGGCCCCTTCCCTTCTGCCAAGTGGTTTCTCAGGCGCTTTCCGATCTACGGTCCCTCGGAGCGAAGGGTTAGGCAGGTAGTACGGGCCCTCAGACTTCCAGCTATGTGCTGTGCGGCTCCCGCGAAGCGAATGAAGGGAAGCTCTTCGAGCTTTCTCCGCCAGCGGCTTTTGTAGTGGTCGGCCAACTAAAGCTCGCTAAGCTTCGCTTCCCTCCCCCCTTACTGAACTTCACTTAGTAGTCGGCATTCTATAAGCGACTTGTCGAGTCTACGAAGCTTTGCTTCTTGTAGTCGGCCCTCCATGCCTCCTGCTTGCCTCCTTCCAGCCCAGAATGCCTACAGACTAGAAGCTAACCGCCAGAAGCTCACCCTTCGGGTGTCGCTTCCAGCGCAGGAGGCCAAGCATTCTGCCAGACGTCCCGGCCTGGGAGCCCCGTTCGCCTGTGGTACTTCAGTAGATCTTCAAAAAAAAAGCGCTACTTCAATGCAGCCTTAACTACAACTACATTACGCAAGCCCCACCGATACCTACTATAGAGTCAAAGTACCAGTGACGGTGACTTTCTAGGTTTATGTAAGGATTCAGTCAGCGAAAGTCCCTCCAACTCAATCAAGATCAACCAATATCCACTCGTGACGAGCCTGACGGACTTCAGTCTCATTACGTGTAGTCAGGGCCTCTCACTACAAGCCGGAATATGATTGTTGTGCGCCTTGCGCGATACGGCTTTTTGGCCGTATCTTGCATAGGCCGACTCCCATACTATAGTATAGGCTACTTCTAGCTTCTATAGTGGCCCTTCTACTTTGGTGTAGTTGTAGTTTGTATTGGTACTGAATGAACATATCAAACAAAGGCGAGCAGTCTAAGCCCTTATCCGGCCTGGGAAAAGCAGCGAACTCTAGAAGCTAGGGCTTTGTTCACCTTTGGACACGAACACTATTCCGTTCTAAGCGGAAACCCGCCTTAGAGATGGAACGTCGACTTATCTTATTGCCGTTCAATCTAAGACAGCGCTAATAGCTTGTAGGGAACAGCCTCCTTATGAAACCCCTTCGCTTCCGAGGGTACTTTAGTAGTTAAGGTTTGGAACCCTTGCAACTCTGAGAGAAAGCCGTTTGCTTGTTGCCAAACCCGCCTTTCTTTTTTTGAAAGTAGGTCGCGACTCTTGTATTGTAGTCGGTCGGGGGAAGCTGCCGCTTCTACGACAGCTCCGCTTCCTCGTCTTGCTTCTGGCAAAGCTTCTACTTTGCTTGCTTCTCTCGCGCTTGCTTGCGCGAAGGCTTAGAGTCCTTTTCGCTAGGTCCAACCCGTCAAAGCGAAAGATCTGATCCAACTGAAATCCCGCATATTGAGCGCTGCTGATATGCGGCTACGGCTAGGCGATCATGCCATAAGTGACTTATATATGTATAGAGAGATCCCCTAGATATACAGATAGAATAGATGTTGTTCATGGATAGACAGACATTCCATTGATTCACGAAATGGCTCGTCGATCCAAATGAATCATTCTTCTGGTCTCTCTCCGCCCCCGCCCCGAAACTGACCCACGGCACAGCGCCCATTCGCTTCGCGCGCGGGAAGGCAACGAAGTTCAGTTCATGAGACCGCAGCGGAGTGGAGCAGCCGCGACACGAAGTTCCTTACCTTAGCTGGATCTCGCTGGTGCCACCTAAACGGTAGGTAGGCGGCGGATGTGTGACGTTTGGAGTTGTCGTTCGTGCACCTGTCCCCAATGGAAGAATGAGTGATCCGTTCCCCTGCAGATCATGGCCTTACCACTCGGTCCCCGATGGCCAGCGGGGGATTCGGTATAGCAGCTCACGTTCGTTTGCGCTGCGCGTTCCCGCTGGACTGGACACGTGTTAGCTGTAGGAAGTATGGTTCCGAAAGTGACTTCGGTTCGCCAGTTCAGGCTCAACTCCTCGCTTGACGTTAGCGGACCTACAGGTCGGGCCGGGGCGGAGCGCTCTTTCTTTCTGTGTGGGACGATGCCGGGGAGAGAAGGAAATGCGTCGAGGCGGCGAACAACAGCAACACAACTACATTTGAGCTTTTCCCTCCATGAGATGAGCCCAGTGCATTGGACCGATGGATAAGAGAACTGAGCTGGCCCTGACTACACTACATTCAACCTCAGTTGGGCGCTCTACGTACGATGTAGACTCCATCAGATACATATAGATTTCTTTCTGATGGATCCAGAATAGATAGTTGTCTCATCAATAGATAGAAATAGGGGATTGGACCTGATTTTGGATGGATTCCCTCTCTATCCATTCCCACTCTTTCTATTTATCAGAACAGATCAGGCTATCTATCAATCGATTTGAAAATAGCACGTTCATCTCGCTTTTCGTGAATTTCCGCCACGCCAACATAGCCGCCATAATAATAAGCAGGCGAAGCAGCTAGAAGCGCTCGCTTCACGCCCTTGAATTCTTATTCACGAATGAATTCATTGGGAAAGCCAACAGAAAGATTCGATTCTGACTTCGTAGAGCCGGTGCTGCTGCTGCCTGCGCGTAGGGCCGTCCCCCACTCCCGTCCCGGGGCGCTAAGGGGCTTTTGTTTTTGGAACAGACGGCAGTTTTTTGCTGACGCCTCGAATCAAGCTTTTGTTGCGACATGCTATGTTTTCTCCCCCATTGCTAGTAGGTTGATGGGTCGCACGCCCGGCACACATGTTTTGGCCTTGTGTGTCCATAACAAAAAATAGGTGACCTAACGGCCGCCGCCCGACTAGACATACCAATAGTCACCAGATTCATATGGGCTA
>JBBNAF010000027.1:52500-62500 GCA_039657365.1 Stephania yunnanensis | reverse complement strand
AGCCCCTTCCCGCGTATACGCCTTTATTTAGATTCTTTTTTTTATTCTGGAGAATCTTTCTCAAAAAATCTCTCTGGCAAAACGCCATTCGTCGATAAAAATCCAAGGTGCACCTTGCCTTTTTTCAAGTAGCTTTGTTACGCCTATTCAGCTAGGCGGGGCATTGGTCATAGCCGAAATTCGTCGAAGGGAAAAAACAAGAATAAAAAGAAGTTTCAGTAAGAACTAGCACTAGACTTCTTCCCCCCTTTCCACTTTTCCTCTCTCCTTTTTTTGTGCTTCCACCCGGGCTTTTCTTTCATTCTGTTTTCTAGAGACCCGAGGATCTTTGTCTAATAATTAATGTAAAAGGGTGAGGCACTTTCCCCGACATACGGAATCTAAAAAATCAAGGATGACTTCTGCATCGGGGAGGGGGAGGCTCTCGAAACCAAACGAGACTAGAAGGAACATGGGAATTAGCACCATTCCTATGAGTTGAGTGCTTTTGTCTCGAAGAGCCAACAAAGGGGCAGCCCTCTCTATCTATCTCGGTCTCAGTTTAGCATCATATATCGATATGGAGAAAAATTGGATTGGTTGTAGTGCGGATTAAGGAGCTGCTCCTCCATGCTGTGGCTGTGGAGGTGGGTTCCAAACCTCCCTTGGTGGAGTTTGGGAAGGATCCCCATTTGGATTTTTGACGGGCCCGCCGAATCCTTAAAAATGGGTTCTTGGGGAAGCGTGGTAGGGTAGGGGAGGGTAGGGGCTGTCGCCGCCTGATAGAGGCAGAAGCCGGGGCCACCGGAGCTATCTGCGTCGAGTGTGTCGATTGAAAGAGGAGGGGAGACAACTCAAATGCCAGCGCAGAAATAGAAAGAGTCGTGCCGTTCAAAGTGGAATTCTTCTAAGATCCATTGCTCTATTTTGCATGTTCCCAAACCAAAATGCCGAGAGACTTGCGAGGACAGATCCGGGTTGGTTGGTCCGGAAAGTCATGGGAGAGGCGGGCTAAGTGAAAGAATATACTGGTGCCACTATAGAATCTTATGAATCACGCACGACACACTTTCTATATCTCCTCCGTCTACAAGGTGAACCGCTTAGCTTACAGCACAACGTGTTCGCCACCAAACTGACTGGCTGGTGCATTGGTCAGCCCGAGAGGCATGACCCTTCGATTAGAACGCCCCATATCTCGTGACACGCGGAGCGCCTTTTTTAAAGTCCGTATAACTTTTTACCAAAAGATTCATTCTTTATGAATCAAGTACCATTCCTTGCTAAGGGTGCATTGCCTCTTTGAGCGAAAAAGAGAAGGTCTTTGTATAGACACTCTTGAGCCATGTTCGTCGCCCTAGGCTCACCATTATTGAAATTCATTCTTAAGATAGGATGTAGTGACGGAAGGCTTCTAGCTCCAAAGAACATATACATGGAGCTATGTCGACTTACGTACGTCTCGTTGACCACCCGATCAGGTATACCACGTATCATCCCCTCTTTCCATAGAGGAGAGATAATAAAAAAAAAGGAAAAGATCTAGTGATCGTGCCGTAGACCTTGTTCGTTTCTACTTGACGTAATTTTTTTTCCTCGTTTTTTTTTACATTTAAGGTAGCTTGCTTACTAAGCGCTTGCGCTAAGGATCTAATCAGAGTCAAACTTGGATTTGAAAAAAAAACCTTTCCCTTATTAATTAGCCGGAGTACAGGTGTACCCCTTGATCTTTAGTAAAGGCGGATTACGCCAAAGAAAAACATTTTTTTGTTTATCGAAAAGTCTCAACGTCCTCGTTGAGAGTCGCTCTGCGAGACGTCCAGTAGTCTCTGACTTGGTCTTCCAATCGTAATACTGTCTCAGCCCGTTCCCAGCTTGCCTCGCTCTCAGGTTGGCCCTTCTACTTGACTAAGTAGTATTCAACTCGTGCAGTGGGTGTATGGGCTAGCCCATGGTGCGGTCAGCTATGATATACTAAACTTCTTCTTTAGTAGGTTTCATCTACAACATCAGGTGGTGCCCTCGTGGGCGCGTCCTCTCTGGGTCGGTCTGGTCTAATCGAAGTCAACTGACTCACATGGAATGGAATACGGGGTGAGTTTTCACCGAGCTGGTCGCTTGAGTCTATAGGCTACCCTTCCTATCCGCTTCTCTACAAGGTCTACTTTCTTCTTCCTTCAGACCGGGCCAAGCCTGTGGGTTGTTTAAGTAGGTTGGGCTAGGTTTGGTTTTTCTTTTTTTTTGGAGTTATCTCCAAGAAGGGTCGTCGCTCCCTTCATACGCCTTGCTGCTGCATCTAAGTGGGTTTGGGCTAGGTCGTTGCGCTCCTGCCACCTCTTGGCAAACAAAGTAGGCTGATGGGCAAGCCCCCTCCTGTCGCAATGGTTTGGGGCGTCAGAAGCTGTTGCCCCGTGGCCAACTCGAAGGGGCTGAAGTTCGACGCAGAGCTTTTTGGTTGTTAAGTTATAGCAGCACTGAGCAACATCCAACAGCTCCAGTCCTTCAGGTTTGCACTTTAGTGCCTTAAGTAGCCCTCGATCGAGGAGTCCGTTTATTCTCTCCGTCAGAGCTTTCAAAGATATACCGACCGTAGGTATCTGACCATCAGAGACCGACAGTCGTCTTCTAACATTACCGACCTCGGGTTAAAAAAAAATTTCACATAACATAAAAGCTCTTTTCATCATCAAAAACACTTTCCGACCTCTTGCATTGCATTACCATAACGAAAAGATAAAATCATTCATGAAAATCAAAGATGGCTCTTGTGACTCGGAATGAACCTTTCTCGGTGGAGGAAAGGAATAGCGATTTCTTCCTATGGAGCATCCAGGAACAAGAAGATTCAATCGGACGACGAATTCTTACGTGGTCCAAGGAATTCAAGGGTCCGCTTCCACGATGTCATCTATCTCGAATCTGAATATCAGAATAGCTTATATAGTCATGATTCCATTCGGGTCCACTTATGATTGATTTATCATTTTTCGGATCTGATTGGAACAATGGAGAAGTAGGAAGACTTTGGCGATTCATATCATAATGGGGTAGATAGAATATCTATGTCCCAAGAAAAAAAAATATGAATAATGAAACATGAGGAGGAGTATACCCTGTAGTGACATAGCAGTCCTCCTAATCGACTACTTATCATCATAATGATAAAATGTTCCACTAAAAACTAATAAAAAAAATAACTACTCGCCACCTTTTTTTTTTATCTCTATATCCTCTGCTGAAAAATTAAGACTAAGACTTGAGTTTCGTGGAAAAAAAAGCCCTTTTTCTATCGGATTTGAACCGATGACTTACGCCTTACCATGGCGTGACTCCACCGCTGAGTTAATAAAAGGCCCATTTTTTTATTTTATTTTATTCATGAATTTGCCCACTATGAGTCTACTTCATTTAGACTCAAATATATATTTATATATATAAATAATAGTATTTCATTCGTGTCTCTGTTACAACAAGGCGATTCTCAATGGTTCGAATGAAATCAAATGAGAAATCAAGAAGGGCTGTACACCTGGGATTGTAGTTCAATCGGTCAGAGCACCGCCCTGTCAAGGCGGAAGCTGCGGGTTCGAGCCCCGTCAGTCCCGACCTAGGATCCGATGAATCTATCAATTTATCTCTCCATTTTTTGTGAAGAGGGGGGGGGCAAGGAGCAGGATATAATTCCCAGCGGGAGGATCCTTCTTTCCTTTTTCGTTTCGCATTTCTCATCGAACAAATACGGGAATTTAAATAACTTAAACTAGTACCGATTAATGGAGAAGAGACATATGTAGATTGGTACAATTGTTGGTAGCACCATATTCAGGATTCAAAGAGAGACCGTATTGGTCTGGCTTTTTCTATTGCTCCTGATCCATGGAAAGGAATAGAATACCTATCTGTTTCCCGGGAGCACATAAATGGATTCGTTTATTGTACGATACAAAATAGATGGAAATCATCCCTTTTTTTTTTTTGGCGATTCCTTCTGCCTGCATAAATCGATGCAATTCTTGAAGAAGCGAAAAGTTCGTTGGGTGAGAGAAGATAGTAGTCTTGTCTGTTGGGCTGATTGTATTGGTTGTTGCATTAGTGGATTGGGTGTTTCGGTTATCAGTTGTGAGTAGTATGGTATGGTCGGTTGGTCATGTCAGTCGGTAAGCAGTGGAAGGCAAGGGCCAGGAGCTAGTGTGAGAGATAAGGAAAGCAAGTAGGGGGAGGGCAAGTAGTTCGAGGAATTAGTTAAGACACGTTTCTTTAGCACAGGCCACGGAGTGAAGTTGGAAGGTTCAATGAGCGGGAAGATCTTGGGCACTATTGTTGTCTATATACAAGTGGCGTAGGCGAAGCTGTGGTGACTCGTGGAGTAGGCAGCGAGCGGAGCTTGAACAGAAAGCAGCTGACTACACTACACCAGAAAGAACAATCTACTCCTGAGCGCTGACGCGCCACTGACTGATAAGGGGGTTTGGAACCCTACCCTACCTATAAGTTAAGTAAGTCAAAAGCGCTAACTCCACGCCTTTCGATTTCTAGTTGAGTAAGGAGTTTTGAAGCTGCATCGTACCGTACTATGGGAGGGGTCCGTACCTCCTTTAGATAGATAGAGAGAGCCCCCGTGCTCCTAATGTAGAGCTAGAACTACTGCTACCGTGGAATCCGCGATCACACATGAGTACCTCGCCTTCCAAAAAAGCGGCTGCTAATTGGCACTAATGCTCATGGGGACCATCGATCAAGAAGGACTTCGGAGACTTCAATCGAATTGAGAAAGAAATAGAAATCTAGGGCCAACTCTTCTCGTTGCGCCAACCTTACTACGCTACCCAACCAGCTGATTCAAGGTCGAATTCCGCAGGGCTGCAGGCACGAAATGCCGATCAAATCCGTGAAAGTTCAAGGAAGCCTAATCAAAGCGGGCAAACAAGAAGATCTGACTGAGTTGATGATGGACCGGATCTCGAAAGGCGAGAGGCTATCATAAAGACGTATGAGAAACGGAGGGTCGAGAGAGGCTTATTGCACGATCCACCCAACCCAGCTAAGCTAATAAATGCTGCATAAGAGAGTGGGAGGCCGGCCCCTGCCCATCAGGAGGTGCACACCCATTTAGGAACATATGCAAGGGCCTTTGGTGGGTAAAGAGAGAAGTCAATGAAGAACTACCAAATCCAATGACTTGGATTTGTTCGTACCATTCTGTCATCGATCACTGCTGGGTCGGTTGGTGAGTCACCCAAAAGCATCGAGAAAAGTCCTTAATATATTGTTTTTTTATATGATCCGCGGTCTCATTGTTGCTATGCCCTGCATCGTGTTCGTGTGTGTTTATTGAGCTTTCTTCACTTCAGCGCCATGCGCTTTGCTTCGCTTTATAGAAGAGAGAGACCGTTGTCTTGAGAGTGAAAAGCGCAAGCGATAGAAAGGATAGTCCCTCGCGCGTTCGCGCGAACTACTAAAAAATGGTGAGATCATTAAATCATTAGTGAAAGAAGGACCAACGACGATCCTATCCTAAAGGAGAAGGAGGAGTCGGAGGAGTCAGTCTTCTTTGAAGATCGATCGAGGAATCAATCGGACAATTATGCCATTCGGAAGAAGTCTTCTACAGAGGGAAAGCCTGTTACGAGTAAGTGGAGAGGAAAGATCTCCAGAGATTCTTATCTCATTCCATTCCAGTGGCTCGACCAGTAACCAATGGCGAAAACTGAAAAATCCATGGTTTCCCGGTAGAACCCCATTTCGCCCGAGTTGTTGCGGAACCGGAAAAAAGACGCGGTTTTTCGCACAGCTTGCTCATAGTGCAGGTCCCACTTGTATATTGTATTTGGCCGAAGAAGCATCGGACAGGTTGGAGTTCCTACCTTCTTGGGACTCCATGGACCAAGATCTGCTTTCATTATATGGGCAATACCGATCTACTTTAGTAGATCATATGGATGTAGAAAAAGCTTCTGATTTGGATGAATTTGAAACATCTCTTTTCCATTTCAATTTACCCAGTTCATATCTTTGTTTCGTGTGTTCCCGGGAGGAATTCTATCTCTTCAATCTCGGAATACCACCTAAATAACTGCGGCCAGAGAGTCAAATAGGTCGGGAAGAAAGAGTCTGAGGTCGGGTCGGACGACATACATCTTGGTGGGTCCCACCACCACTAGAGATTGGACATATATAGTTTCTTTCTTCTAAATCAAAGATTTTGTTCTTTTTCCATTCTATATAAATATTTACAGAGGAAGACGAAACACAACGAAAGAGGGAGGACGAAGAAGAAAGGAGAGTTAGAGTCTTTATGGGTACATATTACTCTTTGATATTTCACACCGATTGACTCCATATTACATATCCGTGGCTATGTTCTATTCTTAGTCATTACTTACAAGATTTTCTGACTCATTATTCTGATAAAGGTTATTTGAAAGAAGGTTCAGAATATGAAGAGTAATAACATGACATAAGAGTCGTAGTTCAAGACCGTAGGATATCGTAATAAAGGCATTACGTAATTGCTATTCTTTATCATTCTTTTAGATCGTAACGTCTAGGGCTAAGTGGAACAATAGTGGGCTTAAGAAGAACTACCATCGCTTGAGAGTAGTCACGTACTTCTAAAAAGACCTTGGTCTAGGGTTGAGATTCATCTCGAGCGGGCCGAAAGTGAGCATTTCCTATTCTTCCGTCCGATCTTCAAACTCTCGTATGCACTCGCTTACTATCTCAAAGGGATAAAGGATTCATAGCTTAACACTAATTCACAATTTCACTGATGAAAACATCAATATGCACTTATTCTTACCAAAGATGAGTATATGGAGATGGGTGTTGACTCTCTCTTTCCTGCTCCCTCAAACACGGAAGACATCCATCCTTTGTTAGGCGTGTCCCTATCCCATCCCTGTCATTTAGTGAGATAGAAACCTATTCCCTTTATGACCTAAAACAAGCTGACCTCCGCATTTGTATTCATTCCTATTTAGGGCAAGTGAGACTTTTCTATTCCTACTAAAGGAAAGATAAGAGTGACTTAGCTACCAGAGCAGAAGGCCTGAAGGAATCCTTTACTTACCGAAGGGCGGGAAGGAGATATTCACAGAATTAGAGCCTGTCAAGTGGAGCCTTCGGAACGTCGACTCCACAGGAGGGAAGAGATAAAATAAAGACTCTTCGCCCAGAGGGAATTAAAGCAACTTATTTCCCCCTTGGGGAAAATAGAATAAACTTGGTAAGGGCTAAATCTAGGAGGAAAGGAAGAGCCGGTGGGATTAGAAGTTCGGGTTCCAAACCTTGCTTTTCTCTAGAATTGAGAATCTCTCCTCAATGTTCCTTTCCTCTGATTACAAGCAAGATTTTATAAGAATTGGAGATCTATGGAGCTCGAATTCAAGGCTTGCTATGAGGCTTGCATGCAAGTCTTGAATATCTATTAAATACATCCCCAAAATAAAATCTTGGGAATCTCCTTGCAGCGAGCGCTGTTTTCTCTTTCGACCCAGCTTCAGTAAGGTATGTCGAATCGCTTGACTACACTACACTATAAAGAATCAAGCACACTCAGTCTCATTACGTGTAGTCAGGGCCTCTCACTACAAGCCGGAATTCTAAAGAAGGCATGGTCCCACATGAGAAAAGAGTGCTTCGTTTTTTTAAATTCCGTTCTGAGATTCTATGTAGGACCGTGCATATTGAAATGAAAGCCGTGACTACTTGACTACACGTAATGAGACTGAAGTAAAAATCCGTGTAGTCAGGCGCGTTTAGCCGTAGTTTGCGTAGGACTTTGCTTATGGTGATGTGTTCTATGTTCTGGTCTCAGCCCTGGTCCTTGTACGCTGAAGCTGTCAAGTCCGTACGAGGATACCGTTTCCGGAGGGCGATTTCCTTTGCGTGTCGCCCTCTTCCTCGCGTTCCTTGTGTCTATCTTTTCTGAATCTGAAAGGCGGGTCTTCCTTTCCTAGTGGGCTCGTCGCCACTAGGCAGTCATCTTTGATCCTGATCGGCCGACCTTTCCGATCCCGAAACAAACATGGTTCGGCTCTCTTTTTTCGGTCATTCAGATGCCAAAATCCGTGAAGGCGCATTTAGCCCTGCTCTTTCCGTTCCTTCTCTTTCGGAGTGGAGCACTCCTTCTTTTGGTACGTGTTCTGAGCGAGCCTTCGCGTGACGTGAACGGTACCCATGAAGTGGAATCCGTCTGTCTTGTCTTCCACCTCATAAGGGAGTTGCGTTCCGAGGGACTACAAATCTCTACGGAACTTGGACATACTTAACACTGACCCAATGGAGACCGTGGCCACACCTTGATCAAACAGTGATGATGTGGTCAACCCTGGATACGTGGCTCTTCGATGGGGGAAGGACCACGCTAGTCGTCTGAGTGTGTGGTGGGTAGTGGGTGCGTCTTAGTGTCTTCTTACTACGAGAAATCAATGATAAAATAGAAGATTCTCGTTCTCGAAACTCAACACTTTTTTTCCTTCAAAGGAGGATTGGCATTTGGCCAAGATGTGATCTATCCCTTTCCTTGGTTGGAGTGGAACTTTGGTTTTCTTTAGCGAGGAACCGTTTCACTCGACGGGCTGTCGATTGATCCAAGCGAAATGCTTTAGGCATCTTTTGAGCATGTTCAGCTTCCAAAATTCCTGGAGTCCTACGGCATTCTCACCGAAACAAAACATGGCTAGTAAATAACTATTTTGTTATTGTAGAAAGCGATCAGTTCTTCCGATCTTGTTCGGGCGGTGTCTTTCTCAATTCCAGAAGTTGAGGAGCCTATGTAGAAGAAGCTGTAGAAGAGCACCACGGTTCAGGTCCCGACACATGGGGGATTCATTCAGCTGCAAGGATCGTGAATCAAGGGAAGGGAAGAATGAGACCAGAATGTGGAAGTCACCCCCGACCGAGACCTAGATGGCAACCTAACCGCAGAAGAAAAAGGGAACACCCCCCTGAGCCAGCACACGGGTGCCGGCCTCTCCGCCACCAGCACAAGTGAATAAGAGAAGATCACGTCTCCGAAGGTGGCGGTATCACCGTCTACAGGTCGAGTCACGAGATATAAAGTGTAAGTACTCGACGCCGTGAATCAAGAAATTCGGGTGATAGACGAAGGCGTTGGTCCATCGGTGCCTTAGGGGCAATCATCTGCGCCAGTGTATCAAAGACATTTGAAATTCTTACAGTTGCGAGGTGGACAAAAAAAATGAGGATGGAGGCGGCTTTTGCCACTTATGATCAGTGTTCACAAGAGAGAGACGGTTCCATGTCTTACAATGTTCAAGCAGCATTCTTGTCGGAAGGATTTTTTAGGAGGCCCGGACACCCACCGAACATCCCTGAAGGATGGAACAACATGATGAAGAAGGCGGCGAAGGTATGGAGGACAATCTGGGAAGAGAACAAGGAGATCTCAGAAAAGGGGGAGGCAAGGAAGTAGTATCCATTAATAAGAGGAGACAACCCGCTCTTGGACTTAATACTATGCGCGTCGCGTGCTCGATCTAGCAATCTTGGACAATTGTTTTGATGAACTTTCACTAAACAAAAAAAGAAAGAAGAGAAAGAACTGGGAGTTGGCGCCTACATAACTGGTTGCTTGCTTACCAAGCCATCCTTCCGCTCCGAGGGTTAGGATCAAGGGCTTGATTTGTCAGCGAGTGGCTTCCGCTCCTCCAGTTCGATTATTATTCTTGACTTGACTTATTATTATAAAAACTACTAACTATCCAAATGAAAGACGATCTATTATCTACCCAAGAAGATAGAGAGTCCCACATACGAGAAAAGGTCACAAATGGAGTTGAACCAAGTAACATTGCAAAGGCATAATGATAGTAGGGTCGGGATATCCCCGCCCTCCGAACCGGACGTGAGGGTCTCACCTCATCCGGCTCTCCGCAGGGGAATCTCCACTCACTGCTTCCCCTAATATCCTCCCTTTACCACATCATGGGGGTTTACAGGAGATCCCAGAGGCTCGCTCGGAAAGGCTGCTATACCATACCTTTTTACTCAACTCTAC
>JBBNAF010000027.1:32500-50000 GCA_039657365.1 Stephania yunnanensis | reverse complement strand
GATGCTGAAGGTAGCTTGCTTACCAAGCCACCCACTAGAGAAGCTAGTCGCCAGAAAGAAGCGACGAGAAAGCGAAGCTGTCGTAGAAGCCCCCCCCCTGGGATTAGCTTGAAGAAAGACAGGTGGCTTTCCCAGCACGTAGTCATCGATCCCTATCAAGATTAGATCATGGCGATACTCCGAGAGTCTTCCTTTTCTCACGTACTTTAATGGCTCATTTAGTGTTTATATTATTGGTTTTTTTGTTGTCGTTGAAAGGAGGACATTCTACCTCCCCGAAGTGACTTCCCTCAATGGTTGCGGGTGAATTCACTTTCGCGTACGAGATAGAACAATTCTATCTCTCCGAAGTCGTTGTAAACTACAGAAAGAAAGGGTGTTAAGTTAACTTCTGACTACGGCCATGGAGTTTAACCACACATGTACCGCCCGACGGGATCTCCCACCGTCGTTACGCATTGATTGGAATTCTCTTAGATTAGATTAGCGAAAATGATCAAACTTACGCGTGCCGGACAAGAGGAAATTATTCGGCGCTATCGAAGGCGGAGCTGACCGTACCAGCAAAGTCCTACGCAGGCTGCTTCAAAAGTCCCGGGCTAGCTAGCGCACTACGGCTGATGACTACACTACACGTGACGGGACTACATGAAACTTCAGTGTTGCGGCTCGCCCATATTTATCATGTAGGCTTGTAGTGATAGGCCTTGACGGAACTAGATGAGACTGAGTTTGCTTGTTCTAGCCCCCTTACTGTTAGGTAGGGGCGCAGGAGCGCACTGGAGTTTTCTACGCAGGCTCTTGTTGATCTCATGTGATCAACTGTGGAGGCTATAGAATAGAAGCCATCGTGAGAAGGGGTCAACATGATGTCGTCATCTTCCTCTTGGCGGATTTTTATCCCCTCTAATTGTGCCCATGGGTCTGCCATGGTTTGGGATATAGCAGTCGGAATGGACCAAGCCCCATTATCAATAATTGCAGCAACTTTAGCATTAAGATGCAGCGTAGAGTCGTACCTGAGCTCTTGGTGAAAAGATTCAATCAGAATTCCGGCTGGATGCCATGGATCTTTCCAAAAAAAGGTATTTTCTCCATTCCCAATAGCATTAAGCACGTACTCCTTAGCCTTCTCTCTGGATTTTAGGATCTTACGCCAAGCCCAAGAACAGTCCCTGGGGCACTTTCATTGTCCAGAAACTCTTGTTCTTAATGAGGTTCTTGTATACCCAAGCTACCCACAAGGAATCCTTCCTCGAAGCAATGGCCCACGTGTGACGCATTATGGCTGCCTTGTTCCACACCTCCAAACTTCTAATGCCCAAGCCTCCTCGTCTTTAGAGAAACAAAATTTCATCCATTTGATAGGAGGACGGTTCTTGAGAAGGTCAGGACCACCTCAAAGGAATAAACTGCATATGCCTTCCAAAGCTATAATGACCTTTTTTTAGAGGGGAGAATAAATATATTTGACCAAAAAACATGTAAGCTGTTAAGCACCGATTTCACTAACTTCAGTCTTCCCGCGTAGGATAGGAATCTTCCTTTCCAGGACTGAATACGGAGAGTTATTTTTTCAATTAGCGGCTGACAATCTGAAGCAGACAGCTTGGTTTTGATCAGAGGCGCGTTTAGCCCTGACTACACGGAACCTGAATAAAAGAAGGGTGGGCTGCCTTCTTGGAACCCTAGAATATCAAGACTCCTTGTCTGTATCTTCAACCCCAGCAAAGAAGACTTTTGATTCCCCAAGATTAGCTTCGAGCCCTGTGATCTCATAAAATGGATTGAGAAAATCTCCCAAAGAAGAAGCAGATACAATATCATCCCCAAAGAACACAAGCAAATCATCAGCAAAGGCTAAATGAGTGACTTGAGGACTGATGCATCTAGGATGAAGAGCAAAAAAAAGGCCTTCCTGAACTTTACTTCTCAAAAGACTGCCCAGAACCTCCATGACTAGGACAAATAATACGGAGACATTGGGTCTCCTTGCCTGATGCCTCTATGGCCATCAAAGTATCCCTCAAGAGCACCATTAACTGAGTTAGAGTACTTTGTAGTTCTCAGGCATGTGAAGATCCAATCAATCAACTTAGAAGGAAAGTAGAGCAACTTTAGAGCACCAATAATAGCTTCCCATCTCACCATGTCATAAGCTTTCCGGATGTAAAGATTGACTGTGCATCTTGGCGGCCCTCTGTCTCTGTGGTAGTACCTCAGTAACTCATGCGAAAGGAGGGCGTAGCAAGTGCCTATGCTTCTTCCACTAACAAAGGCTGATTGGTTATTACTAACAACAAGGTGAATCACACTTTTGATCCTGTTAGTGATAATCTTAGAGATGCACTTGTAGATGACATTACAGCATGAAATGGGTCTATAATCATTTAGGCATGAGGGGTTGCTTACCTTTGGCACCAGGGTGATAGCAGTAGCATTAACTTCAGAGAGCATCTTGTTGGCTTTGAAAAAGTTAGAGACTGCTGCCATGAAATAAGCACCAACTATATCCCAAGTTTTCTTGAAAAAGAGGGCTGTGTATCCATCCGGGCCAGGGGCTTTATTATCATGCAACGAGAATAAGGCATCCTTTATCTTATCTCAAGATTAGAAACATCTCTTAGAAAATCCGCATGAGAGCTGTCTTCAAGGCGATGGTGAAAATGGATGGCATTTAGGCAGGATTGAATGCTTGTCTATGGCTGGTTCCCATGAAATTCTTGAAATGATCAACAACTTCCTTTGATATCATCTCCTCATTTTTCATTTTTTTGTGTTGCTTGCAATAAAAATAAAAAAGATATTGTCTTTCTTCTAGCAATCATAGATTGATGAAAAAAGGCACTATTGCAGTCCCCAGAAGCCAATGGATTCTAGATTTCTGCCGAAGGAAAGCTTCCTCTTGTCTAGCTAATGTTGAGTATTCACGGATGGCCATCTGCTCTTGCTCTATTAACACCGGTTGGAGTGCTCTGGAGCCTGCTTTGAATAGATTCTAGATTCTTCCTTGGATGTTGCTAAATCTTTGGTTATTCCACTCCTTGAGCTCAACTTTCAGCTTTTGAAATTGAATGACCCATTTTTACTTTACATAGGATTACCCCTGATTTCAGTGCTCCAAACTCTTCAAACAATGTAAAAAAAACTCAGGTTCATCTGTCCAAAAGTTGTAGAACTTCAATGGCTTCCTCCCTCTAGGATCATTCTTGAAGATGGTCACCACCATTGGGCTATGGTCTGAAATTCCAGCAGGCAAGAATTAAGCTTCGGAATCAGTAAATTGAGCAAGCCATGCGTGAGCTGGGTTAACTAAGACTCTGTCCAACTTCGAAGTAATGCCTCTGACTCCCCCACTTCTGTTGCTCCAAGTAAACCTGCAACCTTTGAATTTAAGGTCACATAAGTTAGCCTCTTGAAAGCTTTCAATCACATTGGCAGTCGCCTAAGATGATCCAAGGGTTGTCAAACAGTTTAGAGAAAGAAGTAATATCCGCCCAAAGGAAATTCCTTTCATTATATATTAGAAGCATAAATGAAAGAGAGCAAGATACGGCTCAGCCCTATAAGATAAGAAAGAACATGACCACACTACATCTGACGGATTTCATGGTCACGGTCCTTTAATGAAATAGGCCCCTATCACTACAAGCCGGAATCAAAACGGAAGTGCGGATTAATAGGCCCCTATCACTACAAGCCTACATTGAACCTAAGTGTGCGCTAGCTAGCCCTGGAGTTTTGAAGCTGGGATAGTCATCGCGTCAGAGAGACGGAACTTTACTTCACTGAACCGGCACTACTATTTGTTTGTCGGCTCCTACCACTCGTCCCTCGTCTGCTCGTCGAGTGCGTCCCTGGCCCTCGCTCGTCTCGAGTAGCCGATCGAGTTTCTTCGCCCCTATCCCTATCGGTCGAGTCACTCAAGTCCCTCTTTTACGAAAATCCCGGGATTTATGCGTTTTTCGGAAACAAAAGTAGCTCGTAAAGCTAAAAACAGACGACAACGTTAGGGGCTCGCGAAGTAAAGTACACAGCGAGTGTAGTTCTACGGAACCCTTCAGCTCGCTTCGTAGACTACACTCGCAGCTACCGGGTTTATGCCTTCGTTTTTCGGTTCTAAAAGTCCAAAGTCACTAATAGCCGAGCTCGACAACGAAACGGGGTTTCAGCGTCGTCTCCTACAACTTGTTTTCGTACTTCGCTCGTCATGTAGGAGACGAAGTCACTTAGTTCCGTTAGGAATTCAGGAGACGAAACGCAAAGTCAAGTTCCCTAACCCTAGCGAAGCGGTATCCGGGGCTCCGTAGATACCTACCGGCGAATCCGTGCTTCCTTCAAATAAAGGAAGGAGGGTTCCGGGTCGAAACCCGCCTGGCGGGTGAGTTGTTTACGGAACTGTACTGATTACGTGACTCGACTTTGAAGAGGACGAGCTCCCGGGAGCCTTCAAAGTAGTGTTGAAGCGGGGACAGGATACCTGCAGTCTTCAGTAGCCAAAGACCAATTCCTTATTTATACCCAACCCTCTCGTGCTTATTACTTGACTGCCGGCTAGCTCTAATAAAGAACTCCACTTCTCTCTCTAGCGTCTTCCGGCGGAAAGAAAGCCGTTCCTTAGAGTCCGTTCCGTCGGTATTAGATTAGATGTTTGTAGAACCTCCTGAACGTTCAGGAGGTTCCTCCCACGTAGTTCAGTAGAGCTCCGTGACCCTTAACCAATAGAAAAAAGCTGTCGGTAACCGTCCGTGATTTACCTAGTGGAAAGGACCGCTCCGGGAGCCTACGCTCGTCAGCCTACAAAAGATCCTAGATATTGGGATAAGTGATAGGAATATGCGCTCCGGGAGCCTTCACTCGTCAACCTAAAAACAGAGGAGTTCCCTCACTACGAAAGGTGTCCCGTGGATGGACGAGTTCCTAAACTACGAAAGATATGGAGCGGATGAACTGCTATGAGTTCCGGAGCAACAAAAGTTTGGAGTGGATGGTGTTGTTCATTCTGGAACAAACAACTAAATCCGGAACAACTAAAGGCATGAAATGGATGGTGTTGTTCCTGTGAGCCCTTTTAGCCGGAACTCTCCTCGTCTGCTTGCCCCTTTGAGTATAGTAGTAGTAGTACGTTCCTACCGTGGAGCCGAAGGCTCGCAGGCAGACGAGGAGCGAAGGCCCTTTTAGACGCCCCGGGTTTGCTCGTCTTTAAGTAAAGTTCAGTTTACTAAACTCGATTTCACAGCGACCTTCCTGGTAGTGCCCAGTCGAATCTCTTAATAGCAGCATCTATGAGAATCCTCAAGCATTTCGCGCTCCTTACCATATAAGTCTTTCTTTATTCGGACACCCGCCGAAAGATAGATAACCTGGAAAATCGAAGGAATGATTGGATTGAGAATTCGTATCTAGAGATAGATCCTATCCGACCGATTGAGACCACAAGTTCAAATGACATTGCCAAAAATAAACTGGCAAGGTGCCTATTTCTTCATCAAAAGACGAATAAGTACCCTTTCCTTTGCCTTTGAAGCCAAAATGGATTGTCTTTCCTTTCTACCTTACATAATGAATGAAGGCAAGGAACTTGAGCAACCAACCATAGGGTTTTGTGCGTGCGGCGAATCATTACGAAGCGTCCAAGAGAAGATGTTAGATTTTTCCATTTCCATAAGTAGGATAGGAGGAGGAGGAATGTGTTCGCTCAAGAAAGGCGGCTGCAAAGAAAGGTTATCGACCGTAAATGAATAATAGGAAAGGCAGGATTGTTTACGGGGGATAAAACGGATTCTAATATTCCAATTCCGATGCTCGTGGAGAAAGAATCAATGAAAAGAAGGAGCATCTCGTATCCAGCGCCGAAGGCTTTGAACCAAGATTTCCAGATGGGGAAAGAATCGATCCATTGAAAGCATGATCATGAGCAAGTGTGTTTTTAGATTCCTGGAACAGAAGCGGCGGATGGGGAAGCGAAGCCTTGTTTCCAGGATCGGATCTATTTCTGTCTCACCTCGGAATTCCTTAATTAGAAATAAGACTTGGGCCACAGGCGTTCGGGGGAGCAAACAAACGTAAGCTTGAAAGCCCTTGACTAGTAGGGGCGCAGGAGCTGTCAGCCTCGACCGATAGGGACGCGACTTACGAATTCGGAGCTGGTATGGACGTCTTTGATTGGATGGAGACAGATATATAGACAGTGTGCAGTGAGGGAACAAGCAAGGGATGAGCTGCGCGAAATCCGTTGCGCTAACGCGCAGTAGTTTTCTTGCTAGTAGCCAGTCTTGACTTAACTCGGCCCAAGCCCGGAACTCCCATGCCTTTCTTGGTCGGACCAACCCAACCGGCGATTTCCATTTCCGACAAGTCTTTCTGCATTTTGAGAGCAAGAAGCGGAACTAAACTAAATCAATCCGAAAGCATGAGTTGGATAGAATTTTGATCTCTAACCCCACCACTGTATAGTTTGGGGGGGCTTTTGTAACCACCTGTATTTTCGGTATCTTTTTTTTATTCATTTCTTTTTTTTAGAGTTCTGCTTCTTGCAAAAAAAAGCGTGGTGGAACGGGTCTTTGCTCACAATGAGCGTTTGGGTATTCCAATGCAGTATGAATACGGGTGGCTGGGGGTCCGGATCATCCCTATTATCCCTGGTACTGGTAAGGGCACCCCCGACCAGAATTCTGGCGAACCCGCCCAACCCTAGAACCAACCCTTTTTTCAGAAGAGAATTAAGCATCCTTCTTTTCTTTGGTCCTTTACGGATCGAATCTGAATCCAGTGGTGGGTGCGGAAGAATTGGATTTTCTCCGCCGCATTTCATCGAGGTCTCCCTATCAGGATCAGATTCAGATTCCTCTGTGCTCTCGTCTGAATTGAGGGTATACTTGATGAGATGAGCTATGAGATGGGCTGGGGAGGGATTGGGGTGGGGCTCCTCCGTGACACAGAAGGAGGGGGCCACACACAGGACTTTTTCGTTATCGTACTGGAGTTCTAACATTTGAATTTCTCTGACATTCCACGTTCCTGAAACGGATCCTATCAAATATTTCACATTTTCTATGATCATCTCTATTTCAGGTATTCGGGGAATCCTCCTTAATAGACGAAATATTCCTATTATGTCAATGCCAATTGAATCAATGTTATTAGCTGTGAATTCGAACTTTTTGGTATTTTCCGTTTCTTCGGATGATATGATGGGTCAATCATTTGCTTCATTGGTTCCAACGGTGGCAGCTGCGGAATCCGCTATTGGGTCAGCCATTTTCGTTATTACTTTCCGAGTCCGAGGGACTATTGCTGTAGAATTTATTAATAGCATTCAAGGTTAAACATGACTCCTAGATAGTTACAAAATACGAAGTTCTGTTCTCTTCTTTCTTTTTCTTTTTTTTACTTGGCAGGGGCAGGGCCTTTCTCGCTGGGCGAGCGCATCCGATTCTAAAGTCCTTTCCTAAACTACTTCCCGTTCAGTTGCTGAAAGATAGATGCTGATAACGTTTCTAAATGAGATTGAGTTCCACGGATATGCAGGAAAGAAAGATGCTATTTGCTGCTATTCCATCTATTTGTGCATCAAGTTCGCAGAATTTATCAATTTATAATGAAGAAATGATAGTAGCTCGTCGTTTTATAGGCTTTATCATATTAAGTCGGAAGAGTTTAGGTAAGACTTTCAAAGCGACTCTCGACGGGAGAATCGAGGCTATTCAGGAAGAATCGCAGCAATTCCCCAATCCTAACGAAGTAGTTCCTCCGGAATCCAATGAACAACAACGATTACTTAGGATCAGCTTGCAATTTTGTGGCACCGTAGTAGAATCATTACCAACGGCACGCTGTGCGCCTAAGTGCGAAAAGACAGTGCAAGCTTTGTTATGCCGAAACCTAAATGTTAAGTCAGCAACACTTCCAAATGCCACTTCTTCCCGTCGCATCCGTCTTCAGGACGATATAGTCACAGGTTTTCACTTCTCAGTGAGTGAAAGATTTGTCCCCGGGTGTACGTTGAAAGCTTCTATCGTAGAACTAATTCGAGAGGGCTTGGTGGTCTTAAGAATGGTTCGGGTGGGGGGTTCTCTAAAGAATAAAGAAGACGAATAGAATCTAATTCATGTTCATGCTAACAGAAGAGCGGATCCAATACCAAGACGACTTCTTTCTCAGGAAGTGCAGCAAGTACTTGAGAAATTATGGAATATCATGCCCCACGAGTGAGTTGCCGAGTGCCCCCTAGGAGGGCAGTCTACCACAAGATCGAGTTGGAGCCTGGAGCCAAACCCCCAACTATATAGACTGGGGCTAGGTTTAGCAGATGGACCCCCAACTAGCATCCATTAGTTATAGTTAAGGGGATTGATTGAGCTCAGGAAAGAATTTCAGGAACTCATTGAGGCCTATTTCTATTTATATTCCAGCCTCCAAGGCTGTTTTTCCCTATATTGCTGGGGAAAAGGTTGGGGAGCCCCTGTTTTCTTCCAGAAGAAGCGGGAGCCTTGTGCATTGATTATCGGGCGCTCAACAAGGTAACCCAACCATCAAGAACAAGTATCCACTTTGATTGCAGACTTCTTCGACCGAACGCTAGATACTTATAGAAGTTGGATCTACGGTTGGGCTACTACCAGGTGCGTATCGCGGAAGGAGACGAGCCAAAGACGACCCGTGTGACAAGCAAGGTACGGTGCGTTTGATTTGGTTATGCCTTTTGATTTTGACTCACCAATGCTCCTGCCACGTTCTGCACCCTCAACAATGAGCTATTCAACCCGTACTTAGACGACTGGTGGTATACTTTGATCGTGGGCTATAGCCATTCGTTAAACGACCACGTTAGCCATCTCCGGAGCTTAAGGTATTAAGGCGCGTTTAGCCCTCTATGTAAAGAAAGAGAAATGCTCCTTTGGACAGACGGAGACCCTATTCCTAGGGCATGAGGATGGGCATCAGAGCCATCGAGGGGCTCTAAGCGATCAAGGTGAGTGAGCTTTTTAGGGCTCGTGAACTATTACCTACCGAAGATTCATCGTAGGTTACTCGAAGAGAGCTGCTCAACTCACAAATCTCCTAAACTAAAGAAGGACGGACGGACCGATCATGGCACTGCACTGGCCTTATGTTTGTTGGGGGAGTGTCAAAGAGCTTTTGAGGACCTAAAGCAGGCAATGATTGATGACCCCGTATTGCAGTTGCCAGATCACACTAAGCCATTTGAAGTACACACGGATGCGTCAGACTATGCCGCGGTGTGCAAGTACAAGAAGGTAACCCAGTAGCATATGAGAGCCGAAAGGAAAGCTCAATGAGACCGAGAGGCCTTGACTTTGAGAGCCAAGAGAAGGAGATGACAGCAATAGTGCACTGCTTGAGAACGTGGAGGCGGGTCACGATTCGTGGTCAAGACGGATAATGTGGCGACGAGTGACTTCCTGACCCAACGAACGCCAAAACGGGCACGATGGCAAGCAAGACAAACTTTGCCAAGTTTGATTGATATGGTGCTAGAGTATAAGCTTGGACGGACCAACCAGGTCGCGGATGCCTTAAGTAGGAAGGCAGAGCTGGCGGCATTAAAGTGTGAGGCAGTGGCAGCCACCAGCAGGCGCTATTTAGCCCTACCGCATCGTATTCGAGATGGGCTTGAAAGGACCTGCGAAAAGCCTTTTGCACCAAGGCTAAGGAATGCAAAACTCGGCTTGGATCAAGGATGGGCTCTTGGTCACAAATCCAAACATTTTTCGCTTCCAAAACCTTGATTTTTTCGGTATGCCGCTCCGCGAGCAAGGAGCGCCGCGAGCAGAGCGAGAGAACGAAGTGGGCTGTGGTGATGTCAGAATTTGGACCTATTTGTATCTATTTAGTGATCAGTCCGCTAGTTTCTTTGATCCCACTCGGTGTTCCTTTTCCATTTGCTTCCAATAGTTCGACCTATCCAGAAAAATTGTCGGCCCACGAATGTGGTTCCGATCCTTCCGGTGATGCCAGAAGTCGTTTCGATATACGATTTTATCTGGTTTCTATTTTATTTATTATCCCTGATCCGGAAGTCACCTTTTCCTTTCCTTGGGCAGTACCTCCCAACAAGATTGATCCATTTGGATCTTGGTCCATGATGGCCTTTTTATTGATTTTGACGATTGGATCTCTCTATGAATGGAAAAGGGGTGCTTCGGATCGGGAGTAACCACTAGTGATAGGGCTAAAATCGGGGGGAAGGACAAAGAAAGGAAAGAGCGATGCCTACATTAAATCAATTGATTCGTCATGGTAGAGAAGAAAAACGGCGCACGGACCGTACTCGAGCTTCGGATCAATGTCCCCAGAAGCAAGGAGTACGCCCGCGTGTTCCAACGAGAACACCGAAAAAACCGAATTCAGCTCCACGTAAGATAGCCAAAGTACGGTTGAGCAATCGACATGATATATTTGCTCACATTCCGGGCGAGGGTCATAATTCGCAGGAACATTCTATGGTGTTAATAAGAGGAGGTAGAGTGAAAGATTCGCCAGGTGTGAAATCCCATTGTATTCGAGGAGTCAAGGATTTGCTGGGAATTCCGGATCGAAGAAGGGGCAGATCTAAATATGGTGCGGAAAAACCAAAATCGATATGAGCCTCTGGAACTTGTTTTTCTCGGTCAGTCGAGGGAACAACCACAACGTTACGCCCCAAAATAGAACTATAAGGAGCCCTTCCGAATGACCCATAGTATAATATACTACACGAGCCAAGAAAGAGTGTAGTAGACTCCATTCGCCCGTGGGGGTGAGTGGAGGAAGAATAAAAAAATATGCTACTTTTAGGTGTAGTGTAGTCAGCTTCTCATAGTTGCTCGTTCATAAATTCACTCGACCACTTGTTAGTCTTGCTACACTACACGACACGAGTCTAGGGTGAAGTTGAAGCAGACACGGTAAAGTTCAATCGACTGAACAAGTGATTCAACATACCATATGGAAATTATAAAGAAGAGAAGGGTCTCGCCCAGGTGGCTCCCGCAAGGTAACGACTTCAAACTCAAACAAACAACGTCACAACTGTGAGTAAAAAAAAAATGCTGTATATAATGCAAGACCCGTCGATAAGCTAAGGCTACGACATGAAGGAAGGCCAGAAGAACTACAGAACCACGCCGACCAGAGCTAAAGGAGACCTAAGGGAGTTGCAGAAGGAACCCGAAAGATAGGTAATCCATATGGTGAAACATGAGAAACACGGATTGCTTCAAACCGGAAGAAATAGAGTCCACCCACACAACGACCGACGGACTCGTGGTACTGAAAACCTCATTAGATGAGAAGGTAGTTGACTGGCAGACCCCTGAACGTACGTTAGCCAAAGGCCCCTATCCACTCAATCTGGAAAGGAAAGGGAATAGACCGCCGTGAACTCCGGCGAAACGCCCCGTACGACCTGCGGGAGGTGAAGGTCGCTGGCTTGCCTTTGGGCCGTGGTATCTGACGGGACATTGGCCTCCCTCCCGCTCTGAGCTGACGAGAACCGGACTGGTTCGATTGACGAGAAAATGCCTTATCTTATATGGCTTGCGCCTTCCCTTGCTGCCTATCATCCATGCCCCCTGCCCTATCCATGCTTTCCCGGATCCTTCCCGAACCTGCCCTGACCCACCCCGCAATATACCGTCAGGGGGTTAGGATCAAGGGCTTCTCGAAGACTGAATTTCGCTGTACCTCCATTCTCGGAGAAGTAAGTAAGAAAGGCTCGGAGGCGAGTGGGTAGGTGTTCCGGGGATGTTGAATATCGGATAGCGTTTCTGCGAGCAGCTCTCTCTCTCTGCCGTTTCGCTTCGGGTAGATACTCCTATTCGGCATTCCTAGTCTGACCCCCCGCGCCCTACTACACCGACTCTCCTACACCTATAGGATCAATTTCGCCGGGGCAGTGTGTCTTTATCTCGGAGTGGTTAGGGAAATCTCTCTCTCTCTGTCGTTAACCGAACTAGCGTTGGGAGCTTACCATCCATCCGCTGTAGGGTCCGTTCACTGTTCATCCCATTGATCTGTAGGATAGGGATCACCAAAACAAGCAAGCTGGTATTTTCTTTCTTGGTGCTTCGACTCTTATTCGTCATCTTATCCTTTCTTTTTTCTCTCCCCCGATCGTCGTTGGGTGGGCTGCCGGGCTCAGGGGTACTACCTCGGCAGCTCCACCCGTCCCCATCCATGAAGGAAAAAACAAGGACAAAAGCAAAGCATGAAGCTCACGGCTCATATGTATTGAACGCGCCTGGGAGGCAAGACTCGTTCAAGGGACATGGGCCCCATTCCGTTTCCGCTTTCTCTAGTTGATTAGATAAGAACGACGAATGCTAACAAGAACTCAAACCCTTTTTTGAGATGTGTTTATAGAACCAGCCGCGAAGAAAAGATAGAAGGGGAACGAGAGTCACTCGCTGACAAATCAAGCCCTTGATCCTAACCCCCTGACGGTATATTGCGAGAGAGTCAGTTGAGACTCACGAGCGTGACTCGACTGCACATACGTGCCACTAAGAAAGTCCCACATCTCTTTGGCGGATGTAAACTTGCCAAGCTGAAGACGAATGGAGGGCACAACGGACTGTCCTATAATCGCCATAATGCGATTATCAACCAAATACCACTCACGGATAGTCTTCTTGTCACGATCATCATCTTCAGAGGGCTCGGGGTCGGTGCCATCAAGGTGGCCCCTGACTACACTACATTCAATAAGAAGACGACCACGCAAGTGCATCTTCATGGTGATAGACCAAACAAACTAATGACTCCCAGTTCACATCAATGGCGGAGAGCAAGTCTGAGGCCATGATGAAGACTAGAGACCAAAGAGGCAAAAAATAAAAGACTTGGGAGGCCAAAAGCGAGTGGAAGATGCGCCCGGAGTAGCAATCGACGTCGGGATAGGGCAATAAAGCCTCACACAGCCTCCAAATGCTCACGAAAAGAAGTGGAGAAGAATTGGAGGAAATCCGACACCGGTCGCCGGCCAAAAAAGAGTACTACCAGCCGGCGAGTGTATAGAATACACACTAAATGTCCACGAAAAGGAGGGAAAATGGACTGAAAATGCTTCTGAGATGATTTCGTGTACGGAGTGAGGGTTTCCCGATAAAAACCAGTCCAAAAAAGGTGAGCGAAAGTGACCCGAAACCAAAAATGACTGTTCACCGCCGCCGGTGAACCTAGATCTCGCCGTCGGCGAGGTTTTAGGAGCTGCCACTTTAGGGGAAGCTGTGTCGGGCCCAGACGACCCTTCCTATGAAGTTTCAGAGGGAACGGAGCTCCGGTGAGAGAGTTCCGACGAAAATAGTAAAAAAAAAAGACTATGAACAGCCGCCGGAAAGAAACGTTCTATTCGCCGGATTCCGGCGTCCAATCGTCGATCAGCCACCACGGAAAGCCCTCGCCGAGGGCTCGCCTAAGGTCCCACGCAATTCCGACAAGGTCCAATCGGAAAGGTATCAAGGCTCTGAGACCATGTTAGAGAGAAAAAATGGGAGAAATTCATGTTCCATTCATTAAGGGCAATAGCCCAAGCTATATAATATATAGTACAATACAGTGTCAAGACAATACAACAAGTACAGTATATAAAAGTCAGCCATAAGCCATGTACACTTAACAACACAAACAGTACAGAATCCCATAATGTTCTCTTCGGTCAAAGGGACTCACTCCGGAAGGGACGACAACGTCTTTATTCATTCATTAAGGGACTGAGTGATTCAAATAGAATGAGTCACCATCCGTTTTGAACATGCATACCGGTCGTCGTATCAACGACTGAATGCGACTTTCTTCTTAATTCACCGTGTTGGTCACTATGGAACGGAACCATAGCATGCCACTGAAATGGCATGAGAGATGGAAAACCCGCACACTAGCACCCGGGATCTCCGTACCACAGATTTGGCATAGATAGAGATTCGGAGTGAACGCATCTCTAAGAAGGCATAAATTCGAAGAAAGACGCAGGTCCGGCATGAAGGAGCCTGGCCGCGGCAGGTTCCGCATAGCTGCGCATGAATGCCGTCCTTCGCTTCCTCAACCCATCCAGCTAGCCGTCACTGGTAGTCTTTCCAAAGGGATCTGTGTTGCGATCTACTTACTTTTTTTATTCCGGCTTGTAGTGCCCAGACCCATATAGTAGCAGGCTTCTGAGATTTATACGAAGGGGAGGGCAAAAAGCGCCTTCAAACATGTGGGCATGCCCTCATTGTTGACTATGGTGGGACCCTTGAGAAGGAAACCCGCTAGTTTGTCTCAATCTCACTTTCTCGAGATGGTATACCTTGCTGCATCCCAGAGTTCCATCGTAGGATGATCAGGATGCGAGACTGCAAGGCTGACCGCCTTGTCCAACTCTACCTGTCGTTCTTCTCCATTGCGAAGTTTCTATTGTTGGTCCCTAACCCTAAAAGGGCCAGGTATCCTTTGAAAGGGATAGCTCGACGGGTAGAAGTCGACGAACTGCTCGAAGGGCTCGGTGAGCTCTACGAGGAGTACACAGTCCCTTTGTTTGAGAGATATCTTCCATCTTACCTAAATCAAGCCATTCCGATAGGTTTCCGCTGGAGGCCAACTTGGTCCTCAGTCCCTAATTCGGGTTCAGGTAGATGGGGAAGAACGCTTTCCAAGCGTTTTTAGCTGAGTTAGCTGCTCCGTATGACTGGTTTTGGGTCATGACGGCGGAAGTTAGCTCTCCTAATCTGTCTGATTGGTCAACCCATTTTTTCTTGATTGACTGCTTGGGTGGGCTCAGGGCTTGTAGCCAATATGTTTAGAGCTAAGGCCCATCGCCGAGAAGGTCACTGTATGGTGGCGTTCGGCACGGGACAACCACTGGCTTTATACGGTTCCTGGCCATTATGAACTCTAGCACACCACTCACACCGTGTGGTTGAGTGCTGAGTTAGTGGATCCGGGATCCCGGGTTACTGCCTATGCTATCTTGGGTGACGATATTGTCATCGGAGATTCAGAGGTGGCAGCTATGTACCATAAGGTGGTGGCCATGGCCAAGGTTCATATTTCAAAAGTTCGGACTGAAAGCTGGCAATAAAAAGCATCCATCTGCGCTTTCGCTTTCGAATGAAGAGACTTGGTACACCTTTCGCCAGTTCAAGTTAGTGGAAAGAAGGGACGAAGAGAGAGCTGAGCTAGCAAGCGAGTGACTTCGTACCTCTCCTTAATAAAGAGTCTTGACTCCCCCTATCGGTCGAGTACCTTTGCTTCTGATTCCGCTTCCTCTCCTTCATGACTTCCACTTTCTTCGATTGGATGTCTTAGTGCCTGGATGTAGGATCAACTCTTATTCCTGCTAGAAGGATGGCTTTCCGATAATACAGAGCATACATAGTTCTGTCGTCCGGGTAACAGCTTAACAGGTCTGCCCGGGCGTTGCTGTCAAGAGAATGAGTTTTCCAATAGATAGACTCTAAATGGTATGCTGGAGAGAAGAATAGGAATACGAGTTGTTCCCGAGTTAAAGTAACTGCGATGGCTCTTTCCTGCCTTTCATCGATAGGTAGCTTCAACGCTATACCCCTCTATTACAGATGTTGATGTTGTGTCACTTCCCCGCAAGACTTCCAATGTGTTGATTCTCGTCAAATGTGTCGATTCTCGGAGATGCATGCCGATGTGTTGATTCGAGGTTGACATCCTGGTATGTCATCTTGCTTAGTTAGGTTGGTCGAGAGGGGGCATTGCCCATTGCCAAGGTATCAACCGGGGCTGATTGATCCAGCAATTGCAGGTGAGACTGAGCATCTTGTTGGGATGGTTTTCCCGTATGAGTGTGAATTTTACTTTGATTCCTGCGTCTCTCGGTTCCTTCTCTGATTCGAGGGGGCTGGTACATAGAACCGGGGAGAGGCTAAAGGTAATTTCAGAGCTTCAAACATGAAGGGATGAATTGTTTATCACTTTTTTCGTTGGTTCTCATGGACGTGAAGATATAGCTTGTGTGCTGTTCAAAAAGTTGCTGGTCTCCGCCCCTTTAGCTATTAGTAGGGCTGCGTATCCGTAGTTTGAATCCACTTCTCAGCGGTCGAAGGTCCAGTCTTCATCTCCTTGAATCGAATGCGATAATCTTCGAGAATCGCTTATGGCAAAGGACGATGCCCACGCTTCAGGTCGATCAGAAAGACAAAAAGGTGGAGCTCTAGTGCCATTTTCCGGATTTATAGTAATTTCAGGGCATGTAGCCTCTGATAGCACGATGGGACTCATCTGGTATTTAGCAATTCCGCCTGCCCAATCTAGCAACTTAGGTAGACAACCGAGGCAACAAAGACTATGATTTTCCTTTTTCAGAAATAAGACTAAAATGGTTCTTTCAAAAGAGAAGATGACCTTGCTGCGTTCCCACTCCCGGCTTTCACTGAAAATATCCTCTCAATAGATAGATTCAGGTGCATGTGAAATCAATAGATGAATTCTCATCCCCTGCGGCTCAGATAGCACCCTAAGATTTGCTGTTTTCTCAGTTGTGGGATGAAATTCCATATGATTAGTGGACCGATAGCCTCACGCTCCTCTTATTGATGGACGAATAGGAATTTCCCCTTTCTTCCTTCTTTTGGTCGTTTCCAAGTCTTGTGACTGTCAGTTACTCGGAAAGGAAAGTAGGCCCACGGAATCGCTCTTCTTAGGTATTTTCTGATCCATGGGTCGCATTAAAAACGAGATCGATGGAGCTTTCTTATATTATTCCTCTCGCTACGATGACGGTATTGAAATAACAAGAACCCTGGCGGTACCAAAGCGGACGCTAAGACTTTCCGGGATAGTCTTAGGATCTCCTTCTCCTCGGTTGTGTTCCAAGCTGCTTTCACTCCGCTAAGAGATATGGGGAGACTCGTCGCTGAACACCAACCCAATCAGGTCTTTCGTTGAAAATCTCTTTGAGAAAGTGCGAGTTCGGTGGCACTGAGACAGATGACGATCCTGGTACTACATAATGAGAGAATCTTTGCACCAAACCCGCGACCACCCAACTATAAGAAACAACACGACCAAAGAGAGCGGATACCATACTTCCCAGAATCATAGCTGGGAAGGAAGCCGAAGGCTGGCTCGACCGCTCCCTTGATCCTAACCCTCGGAGCTAGAAGCCCTCATTTGGATGACCAGTAGATAGATACCGGGGTTCTCCCCTCCTTTCTTTGCTGGATTGCCAGGAGAGAGGAAATACTTGGATTGGGATCCTGGTGTTGCTATCGGGTCATATGGAGAATGATGGTGATTCCATGCTTTCGGGCTTAGATCGCTAGGCATTGGAATGGGATCGGGCGGGCCCGGTGAAGAAACAGGTGAAGAAACATTGGATCCCAGAGATGGAATGGGAAATGGAGATGTTTCAGAGGCGGGTGGATTAGTTATGGTTGGAGTTCCTGCCTTCTCATTGCTTTTGTTCTGCTTCCCTTTCAGCAGGGCGAGATGCATAGATACCAGTTGGTGTCCTTCCCACGGAGTGAATGGTTCCGGATCTGGCTCC
>JBBNAF010000027.1:15000-27500 GCA_039657365.1 Stephania yunnanensis | reverse complement strand
TAGGAAATTTATGAATGGTACAGATTTGTTCTATATAAGTTTGGTTTATCCAATTTATATATACATTCTGTCCAAAAGTCCTAAAGACTATAGGGTTATTTCAGATTGGTTCGCTTGCTACGTACATCCACATTGCAAATCCAAAGAAAATCAGCAGAAAGATAACAAAGCGAATATCTCTGAAAGGTGTTCGTGGTCTGTTGGTTTTTATGTTCTCGTGGGGGAAGGTGCATCTACAAGTTGAGAGTGTGCTCGGGCTAGTGGGCTAACCGGAACTACTAGTAACGGGATTTGCCTGCAATACGAGTAAGGGGAATGGAACTCTTGTTTGAGAACTTTAGCTACGGACTTAGGTTAGCTAGCTCAGCTTCTCCTATGACTATTTGGATTAAGGAACTAGGGTAATGCGAAGACAAAGAAGGCCAAATAATGGTGAGTTGAATCAGGCGCGGCAACCGTTCCAAGAAAGCGCCTTATAGTATGATTATGGGGAGAAAAAAACAGTAAGAAAGTCTGGCTAATCTCTTTTCTAAAGAGCAGACTAGGAACTAGTATATCTCTTCTTATCTGAAAACTCTTAATATGATAGAAAGGCTTACTACTCTATATTTCGAAGTAAATACATATGAAATTCTAAAGCATTACCATATCGTACTTCTTCATTCTCTTGCTTACGACAATTCCCCTACAGCCAGAAGAAAGAGATATAAAGGACTGGCCTTCCACAGGCACTAGACATCTAAATTTCATTACATAGGTCAGTCTGCTTTTCTGCCCATCGAGCAAGCATCTTCGGGATTAGTCTGCTAAGTCCTCCTACTCTTTTGAGAGGTCTGTTGAGCTGGTAAACTCCTCTGGGCTCGTAAGGAAATCTTCTTCTATTGTATTGGAATCGAATCCTTTTTAGAGGAATCCCCTGCAGCGGATCTTGAAGTTTCGGTTGATTCCCTGTTGGTAACCCCTGGCTCAACTCCTGCTACTGGTTCAACTCCTAACCTAGTTGGTCAATCAGTTGGAAACTCCAGACTTTGTGTGTCAGCATCTGCGAACCTTGTATCAGCTTCTTCGGATTAGTCCTCAGGTTCAGGTGTGGAAACAACCCTAACTTTTGTCACTTCTTCCTCCGCTACTGAACTAGATGCCTCAAAAAGCCCCAACCCCTGTCTTAGGCTTGCCTCTCCAGGAGCTTAACTCCGATCCTCTACTATTCTATTAGTAGAAAGAAAGTGACAATTCTTTACCGGAGAATCGGTTGTTCTCGTCTCTTTCTCTGCTGCTGAGTATTGAGAGTTCCCCCTCGCCTAACCGGCTAAGTCAGTGCCAAACCTTCCTATCTCTTCGGCCTTAGTCGATCGAGTAGTTCGCTCCTTCTCTTGATCTGATTTTTCTCCTTATTCTGTTTTGGTTGAGGTGGAAACTCTTCCCGACCTTCTGTCGAGTACCCAATTCTTTCCTATTCCTTTTCAATCTGGGATATGCTACCTCAACAGAATCATGTCGATCGAGTGCTTACTTTGCGTCTGCTGCTTAGTCTTAAGTTTAGTTAGCATCTGGTAACCTCGCCTAATTATGAAAGCCTTCTTTCCCTTCGAACTTGACTATCCGCTTATTGGGAATCCCTGATCTCTGCTAAAGGTTAAATGAAATCTCTTTAGTACCCAAGTACCTATCCCTATTCGGTGCTTCAAAAGCTGGTTACCTCCTCTCTGTCTTAGCCGAGCTAGCTTTGTTTTATTCCCTTCGATCCCAGCTCGTGAGAAAATGAGCGAGATAGAAGAGCTAGGTGAATAAGCTAGCATGAAGGAAGACAGAGATATTGTGATATAAGAATATAAGAATTGAAGTAGGAGTAGTAGCGGGAAAGGATAAGAACACCGTTCGCCAATTCCTATTGCCCTTTTTCGATCGGCCGAAAGCGCAAAAGAGCGCACCCAGTATTCCCGTGCCAAACATCTTCCCATATGCTGATATAGCAACTGTCACAGGGAAATACCTCTGCTTTTCCCCAAAACCAGCAAAAAAATATGAATCCTGATTCAGAAGCAGCAAAATTGGAGCTAGAAAGAATATTGCATGGTTTGATCCTCCAGTCAGATTAACATTCAGGATCAGACATATGGCAAAGCACATTATTGTAGCAACATTTCCAACAGCAGGCATCCAGGCTCCTTCTGCAGCCATTCTCTAAATTGTGAAAGTTGGCACAGTGGAGGCTCGGCGCTGCTGCATGAACCTCATTCGTGGAGCAAAACTGGAGGAACTGCTTTCACCAGAATGACTATGCCTAATTCCACCCCTTTCAAGAGCCTTTTCACGCATGAATGTGGCAAGTTCAAACTTTATCTCCAGTGCTATAAGCATAAAGATCGCGGCATCTAAATCAAGAAGAGACGTCCTTGGTCCGGTCCCTCAACTGCCAATACCAATAATAGGGCGGTGGTGATCTTCCTATCTTCTTCTCCCATATCTCCAACTCCTCCATCTTCCAGGATGCTTGTTTTTTTTCTCACCTGACCTTCCAACTGATATGTCACTGGGAAGAGAGCTGTAAGTCGAGCAAATACCCATGGTAGAATCTTTGTGCTTGAAGCAGATGGAAAATGGGTAAATAAAAAAAAAAAGAGGTGCAGACCATGGTAAAAAAAATGAGTGCATGCAGAACTGCAGCTTGTAGAAAAGACTCAGCATTCCATGATAAACTCCAATAGCGATGGAGTAAAATGTTATAGGTATGATGAATGTCACAGCAGCTAAAGTGAGCAGAATTGCCACAATGAGAAGCCAAGAAGGCCATGTATGTAGGTTTTGATGCCATGAAGCCATAGCCATAGATAGAGATATCGTCATAAGATTGCGTAGTATTATGTCGGAATGATAAGTCCATGCCAATGGGATTTTCGGCTGCATCAGAATAAAAAAAATGCCCGTTGCCACAACTTAACTAGGACTAGGACCAAACATCTCTTAGCAGACTGCACAAAAACAAGAAGAAAACAACTCCAATCAGTAAATTGAAAACATTCATTTGCAGATAAACTACCATAAAAAAAAACTAGAGAAGCCAGATTGCTGTCCGGAGAAGGCAGGGAGGGAGTGACAGCAACCTGGTAGGTCACTTTTTTTACTCTTTATGTTCACAAAGTGAACAGGGGCGGAATCCAAGTAGGCGACGCGAATCTATGCTTTCTATGTTTCAATCGGATACCAATAGCTTGGATGCGTTTTCAAGCCTCGATCTGAATTGACTCTTGCAGAAAAAATGCTTTCTAGTTGGGAAAGGTTTGTCTTGTGTCTCCGTCACAAATGGTCCATTTATGGATGGGCGAACGACGGGGATTGAACCCGCGCGTGGTGGATTCACAATCCACTGCCTTGATCCACTTGGCTACATCCGCCCCTACCCCCGCACAGGTTTCAGTCTCTATCTACGATCAGATCCGGCACTGAACCCCCCTATGACCGCTATCAAAGATAAGCTTTTTCCTATACTATAGTTGCAAGTCTATTGTTGTGTTTCGGAATTAGGGTAAGCAAAGCTTCAAACAAAGAGGTTGGGCTGTTCACTTCATTGATTTGACTTCACTTTACTTAAGATTAAAGATAGGGGCCGGGCGGGCAGTGAAGGCTCGTTTAGTAGACAGCGAGCGAGCAGCAAGCAACGGCTTTTCATTTCAGCCTACGCTTGCTGCTCAAGCGCGCTACGGCTTTGACGAGCTGACGGAACGGAACCTGACTTTCCATATGCACGGTCCTGCATGGAACTGAAAAGCTACACTACACCGAAAAGAACAAGGACGCCCTGCGCGTTTCAACAAGCAACTCCTGAGCGCTGACGCGCCACTGACTGATAAGGGGGCGCTAACGCGCTGTAGTTTTGAAGCTGCAGCGAGCGGAGCTTGAAGAAGCGAGCCAGAGTAGCGCGCTAGCTAGCTAGCCTTTTTCCGCAGGCTGCTCTGCTAGTTGTAGCGCGCTAGCGCGCGGAGACTCTATCATGATCTTACGAATCTACAACTCTCTTTACTGAGCGAGACTCTATCCAGATCTAAATAATCCGACAAAGAGCCTTCTTCTAACTAGGAGAGTTAGCAAGCTACCGGAAGCGAAGCTTCTGGCTGGCTCACCCCTTTGAATGTCCAAATCCTCCTTTTCGTTCTACTTAGGTGGAGCAATCCGAACTCTCGACAGAATAGAAAAGAGGACCGCAGGCCTGTGTAGACACCTCAACGAACTCATGTGGACACTCCTCAGCCCGAGGACAATCTCTCAAATACACATGTTTATTTAGACCCGTTTTTCTTTTCTTTGCTGATTCCTATCAATGAAAATTGCCATGTTGCACTAAGTTACTTACGGATGTATGCATGCAGTCCGGGAACACTTTGGGGTGAACACCCATCCGAACAAGTAGGGTCAATAGTTCAGCATTTAGGCCGTAACATTTAGCAACCAAAAAATCTTTCACCCAACAAGTGCTCTCCGAACCAAGCTAGATAGTCTCCTATCACTAGGCTCACCAACCAACCTGGACTTTGATTCTTATTATTCCTACCGGATATCAAAACCATAAGGATTGTTTCCAGCCATGAGTTCCCATATGACATAAGCGCTTTTGGGTGGGGTGGGCCATCATTTGCCAGGTCTTTGAGTGCCCGTCGTACCACGTGGTTGGTGCACTAGGCTGATCGAGACTCGACTTTTCGGATCTGGCACCTGCGCCCGGCCCGGTCTGCCAGCTCTTAGTGGCTCTACGTCCGGTCGTGCGTGGTATGTTCGCGATTCATACAAATGGAACGCATCGCGTACTAGAACCTTCCTTTATTGGGCTGGGCCATTCCATCCAATCTTTGAGAAAGAAGGGGCCCAATCTCGTATTTGATTTATGGTCGGCGTGGCGATAGGCTGAGCTTCTACGACTGGCTTCCCAGCCGTTGCAAACACTGAGCGAGAACGGTAAGGTCAGGGGCGCACAAACAATGTCGTTGCGCGGGATGCGATTCGCCAAGCTGGGGCAAACAAAGCCGTCCGGCCCGACCGGATTAGGAATGCGAAGGCCTTTCCTTCGAAAGGAGACCCGGGAAAGAAAGAGCTATGCTATTGATTGACCGACCCTTGAGTACTGACTTCGAATCAAGGGTTCCTTCCCCCTTTTTTTTTAGATTTGGAACCCTACCGGAAGTACCAAAGGCTTTCGGGGCTTACACCCATAGTCTTTCAGTAGCGCCCTTAGAATCTAAGCCTTTTGAAGCCCTGACGGAACTCCATTCTAAAAGTAGCTGTGGGTAGGGCTTTCGTTCTTATCGCTCCGGGTTCCGATCTATATGACCTCCGGGCGAGACAAAGTACACCTCTTCCGTAGAGGCAGGTGGGTATGCCTGACTTTCAGAGTCTGTTCAAGGGGGGAGCCCTCTTATCCATCAATGAAAAGAAATCAGTGCGTGGCGTGAGTTGGAATCCTAGAAAAGATCGATGGAGACTCCCTCCCCGGTCCCACGAAGATCTCTACGTACTTGTCCAGTCCAGGACAACTGAGATCTTCCGGTCTGCGTGCGTGGGAGCAGCTCAAACAAAGAAGAGTCTGGTCCGGTCTGAATTCAGGCCCGGCCCGCCCGTCTGCTGCTAGGTCCGGGAATGGCGCCAGGCGAGGGCGCCGCTATGCCCCGCTGCTCTGCTGCGGCCGGCCCCCGGACTATGCAAAAGAATCGAGGCCGGGGGGTCTCATCCATAGTGGTTCCCCCGCCTTTGGTGATTGACCGAACAAATAGGCCTAGATCTATGCCCCTTAATGAATCGAATGGTCCTTCGACCTTCGTTTGATTCCGACGGCCGGCATAGATCTCATGAGACCCGCCCACTATTACTACGAAAAAAGCCCTGCCCTTTTCCTTCGCCACTAGGAGAGTAAGCAACTTAGATTAGCGCCGGACCTTGAGTCAATTGATCGTGTCATGTGCAACGTCCATCAATGATGGTGCATAAATTTCCATTGATTTAGACTCCTTCCCTTATACGAAGAAGATCGAGAGGCGCGTTTAGCCCTGACTACACGTAATGAAACTAAAATACGGAAACGGAAGCCTTTCGACTCACTCTCGTATGGCTCGCCCTCGAGCCCTGGGCGGGCCGGCCGGGTCTTTCCCTGTTGTTCTGTTAGAAAGACGCACGGAAGAGGTATGCCCAGCGCGCGGAGGATCCGTTGAGAGTGGTCTGTTGTCTCGGTAGGGAACAGTACGATCTTTTCCCCTATTGTATTGAATCAATAAAAAGAGAGGTAAGTACTACGTATGGCCCCCTATTGTTTGATCCAATATTGACCGGGGACGAGCCCTGACTTCCATAGGTCCTTGCTTTGACCTCCCGTAGTGGTCCTTGCTTTTCAGAAAGCTCCGCGGGGCCAATTTCTCGTACTTGCTCAGTGTAGTGTGCCCCCCTTTCGTCGAGTGCCCCGCCCGGGCGGTTGGCCTACCAAGCACTTGCCCGCTGCTCCTGCCGCCCGCTTGGCGGGCGGAGCGCTCGTTCTCCTTACTGTTCTCTCTGCTGGGGCCCCCTTCCATTGCTCTAGCCATAAGCTATGGCAGCTCCAGCTCGCACCCACGGGGGCCCGCCCTGCGAGGCCAGAGTGGGCTCAGCGGTCAGCCCCCATTCGAATTACGTTAGGGGGTCTTTCGCTTTTGCCAGATCTAGAGAGATACTACGAGTCTTCCGTCCCAGATTCCATCGCCGCGGCCATCTGGTTCACCGGTACTACCAATCAGTCTCATGCTTACGTTACTGTTATTGATGTAAGTATTATCTCGGACCACGAAGACCCCGGTCGTGCTTCTGGTTTCCATTCCCATCATCATATTGATGATAAATCTCCTCGTGCTCCTGCCATAAGAACTTGGAGTCCGTATCATGGTGAAGGTAAGGTAACGCTGTGATTCTTGCTCAAAAAACAGACCGAACGCGTTCGAGTTATTGGCTCGTCCGACCCGGCAGCATTCATGAGTCGCTCGTTCAACTGTCCCTCGGAGACACGGTCGAGAAGTGCCATGCATGATCGCCCCTCGTCCTTTCTTTCTCTCGGTCCCAGCTCCGAATTCGAAAGTCGCGTCCCTATCGGTCGAGGCTGACAGCTCCTGCGCCTTGAAATATGCCCCTCTCACTACAAGCCTACATGAGAAAAGAGTGGGCCTCTCACTACAAGCCGTGACGGTACGGAATCTTAAGGGGAGTACTACACCTGCCCTAAGTCTCATTACGTGTAGTCAAGGCACGGTCCCAACAATCTACGGATTGAGCGCCTGCGCGAGAGAACAAGCAACTCCTGAGCGCTGACGCGCCACTGACTGATAAGGGGGCGCTAACGCGCTGTAGTTTTGAAGCTGGCTTCGGCCTTAGATAGAGATAGATTGAATGTAGTGTAGTCAAGCGATTCGACATACCTGACGTTTTGAAGCAGCCACTTTAGGTTTCATGTAGGACTGTGCATATGGAAATTGCTCCCTAAAGACTAAAGAAATGGATCAAAAGGGGGGACTTCTGCAACGGGCTATGCCACCCATTACTCATGAGGAAGTCGCTTCCGTCCCATCGCAAGCACCTACAATGTCATGATCACATTGGTTACCCTTTATTCTTTGGTAGTTCAACGGACGGTCGCCCCTCCAACAAGAAAAGGTATAAATATGGAAACTTCTCTGCCAATTGGATCGGAGAATTTATGGAGGAAATCGGGTTTGAAATTTCCAGAAACCGCACGATTATATAGCCAAAGGGAATACGCCGCGCCTAAAATCATCCCAAGCGCTGCTAATGTGGCTACTAAGCTATTTCTTTGGAAAGCTCCTACTAAGATGAGAAATTCTCCGATAAAGCTGCTAGTACCAGGTGAACTCATATTGGCCAAAGTGGAAGAGAAGGAAATGGTAGAGAGATTCGGCATGGTGCTCACTGAACCTCCGTAATATCTAGCAAGTCGAGTCTTATGTCGGTCATATAGAACACCAACACATAGAAAAAGGGCTGGAGGAACCGGTCCATGACTTGACATCGGTGGAATGCTACCTCCAATTCCCTGTATGTTCGATAGAGCCAAAGATTCCCCCCCACTGATCGGAGTACGCCGATTACCCCCCGAACCGTACAAGATAGTTACCACCTATCATACGGCTTTCTAACTTCACTTCTTTTTCTGGTCGTTCCGCTCTGTTGGATCGATGGTAGTCTAAGATCTCTTTGACCCCCCCCAAATTATTACATAATGGTGCCTGCTTCCTACCCATAGTTAGCATGTATCTTCCCGGGTCAGACTTTAGTATCACATCGTAGACCCCCACCCCAACTCTATCTTCCTTATCAGTGAACCGGAACATAGTGCATAGGTACTCTTCGATGCAGCGGGGACGAGACGACGTGACATACTACGATCACGTACAGAAGTGCTGCCCTTCGGCTCGGCAATCTGGAACCTCTCAACTGCTCCCGTTCCTTGTTGGAGTCCTATCGGGATAGGTAGGCCCAAGCCTTTCCCCTCCCCCCGACCGAGCAGTAGTTCCCCACGGCTGACAAATAGGAGTTTAGGCCGTAAAGAAAGGCACCGGCCCCCATTCCCCACCCACTGGGATTTTGCTTTCCTTATCTACGTGCGCACTGCGTCAGCACTGGCGAAAAAGAGGTCGGCTTTACTGAAGAAGAAGGGGCGGGCCGGGTGCTTGTGGGCCCCTCTGCAGCAAGTGCTTGTTGGACCCCCACCCCCGTTTCCCGAGGGGGCCGGGCTGTGTTTCCCCAGCGGCCGGCCAGTGGCGGCAGAAAACGAACTCGGGTGGGCTCCGCGCGGTTCGCGTTTTCTTGTGTTGAGAGCTTCTCATTCTCTTATGGAAGCCCGCGTCCACGCCGGGGACGGGTCAAGCCCAGCGAAGCAGCAGGGAGCACTGAGCAATGGGGGGTGAGGGCTAAACGCGCCATGGGTTGGACCACACCACAGGCGGAAGTCCTTCCACGGCAGGATAAGGGCAGGGCAGCGTCCTCGTTGTCGGACCGGAACAAGAAAGGGAGCTAGTCGTTGGAGGGGCTCGTGGAGTGCGACTCCACAGAATAGTACGCGCGCTAGCGCGCTACAACTAGCACTTTGAAGCCAAGCCAGCTTCAAAACTACAGCGCGCTACGTTAGCGCAACGGCTTTCTCTGCTCTGATAGGCTCGCTTCACTTTTCTTGCTCCGCTCGCAGCCTCCCCGCCCCTGCTTAGCGTTCCACTTGTGATCCTGGATGCAGTGGAGGATTTTTAGAAATGTGACCGAATGTTCCCCCCGAAAGAGAAAGAAGAGAAGAAAGGATTGATTCTCTTCTTTCATGTGAACGGCCCTATCTTGTATCGAAAGGTTTTTCGTGCTATACACCACGTTGAGAAAGACCACCCTCCTATGTACCGTACCATTTTGGTACCTCGAAAGGGAGGTGAGGTGCTCCTTATGATGCTACGGACGGCTGTCCGAAGTGCTATGACGGGGTAAACTCGGACTCGGAGAGGATAGGATTGTGCGTGCCGGGCCCTTCGGGTGTCATATTTTGGCCGAGTTCCCCGTACCGTAGGCCCACGCGGCCGTAATATTGTGTTACGTTCCACCGCTGTTACGCCAGAAATCAAAGGTTCCATACGAGCTCCCGTTCTGCGGCGTGGTGGCAGGACCGCTAGGGGATTGGCTCTGGGTGTAGGTAGGGTCAAATCCGCAGGGGTCATGCAAATACATAGGCCCCTTCCCTTCTGCCAAGTGGTTTCTCAGGCGCTTTCCGATCTACGGTCCCTCGGAGCGAAGGGTTAGGCAGGTAGTACGGGCCCTCAGACTTCCAGCTATGTGCTGTGCGGCTCCCGCGAAGCGAATGAAGGAAGCTCTTCGAGCTTTCTCCGCCAGCGGCTTTTGTAGTGGTCGGCCAACTAAAGCTCGCTAAGCTTCGCTTCCCTCCCCCTTACTGAACTTCACTTAGTAGTCGGCATTCTATAAGCGACTTGTCGAGTCTACGAAGCTTTGCTTCTTGTAGTCGGCCCTCCATGCCTCCTGCTTGCCTCCTTCCAGCCCAGAATGCCTACAGACTAGAAGCTAACCGCCAGAAGCTCACCCTTCGGGTGTCGCTTCCAGCGCAGGAGGCCAAGCATTCTGCCAGACGTCCCGGCCTGGGAGCCCCGTTCGCCTGTGGTACTTCAGTAGATCTTCAAAAAAAAAGCGCTACTTCAATGCAGCCTTAACTACAACTACATTACGCAAGCCCCACCGATACCTACTATAGAGTCAAAGTACCAGTGACGGTGACTTTCTAGGTTTATGTAAGGATTCAGTCAGCGAAAGTCCCTCCAACTCAATCAAGATCAACCAATATCCACTCGTGACGAGCCTGACGGACTTCAGTCTCATTACGTGTAGTCAGGGCCTCTCACTACAAGCCGGAATATGATTGTTGTGCGCCTTGCGCGATACGGCTTTTTGGCCGTATCTTGCATAGGCCGACTCCCATACTATAGTATAGGCTACTTCTAGCTTCTATAGTGGCCCTTCTACTTTGGTGTAGTTGTAGTTTGTATTGGTACTGAATGAACATATCAAACAAAGGCGAGCAGTCTAAGCCCTTATCCGGCCTGGGAAAAGCAGCGAACTCTAGAAGCTAGGGCTTTGTTCACCTTTGGACACGAACACTATTCCGTTCTAAGCGGAAACCCGCCTTAGAGATGGAACGTCGACTTATCTTATTGCCGTTCAATCTAAGACAGCGCTAATAGCTTGTAGGGAACAGCCTCCTTATGAAACCCCCTTCGCTTCCGAGGGTACTTTAGTAGTTAAGGTTTGGAACCCTTGCAACTCTGAGAGAAAGCCGTTTGCTTGTTGCCAAACCCGCCTTTCTTTTTTTGAAAGTAGGTCGCGACTCTTGTATTGTAGTCGGTCGGGGGAAGCTGCCGCTTCTACGACAGCTCCGCTTCCTCGTCTTGCTTCTGGCAAAGCTTCTACTTTGCTTGCTTCTCTCGCGCTTGCTTGCGCGAAGGCTTAGAGTCCTTTTCGCTAGGTCCAACCCGTCAAAGCGAAAGATCTGATCCAACTGAAATCCCGCATATTGAGCGCTGCTGATATGCGGCTACGGCTAGGCGATCATGCCATAAGTGACTTATATATGTATAGAGAGATCCCCTAGATATACAGATAGAATAGATGTTGTTCATGGATAGACAGACATTCCATTGATTCACGAAATGGCTCGTCGATCCAAATGAATCATTCTTCTGGTCTCTCTCCGCCCCCCGCCCCGAAACTGACCCACGGCACAGCGCCCATTCGCTTCGCGCGCGGGAAGGCAACGAAGTTCAGTTCATGAGACCGCAGCGGAGTGGAGCAGCCGCGACACGAAGTTCCTTACCTTAGCTGGATCTCGCTGGTGCCACCTAAACGGTAGGTAGGCGGCGGATGTGTGACGTTTGGAGTTGTCGTTCGTGCACCTGTCCCCAATGGAAGAATGAGTGATCCGTTCCCCTGCAGATCATGGCCTTACCACTCGGTCCCCGATGGCCAGCGGGGGATTCGGTATAGCAGCTCACGTTCGTTTGCGCTGCGCGTTCCCGCTGGACTGGACACGTGTTAGCTGTAGGAAGTATGGTTCCGAAAGTGACTTCGGTTCGCCAGTTCAGGCTCAACTCCTCGCTTGACGTTAGCGGACCTACAGGTCGGGCCGGGGCGGAGCGCTCTTTCTTTCTGTGTGGGACGATGCCGGGGAGAGAAGGAAATGCGTCGAGGCGGCGAACAACAGCAACACAACTACATTTGAGCTTTTCCCTCCATGAGATGAGCCCAGTGCATTGGACCGATGGATAAGAGAACTGAGCTGGCCCTGACTACACTACATTCAACCTCAGTTGGGCGCTCTACGTACGATGTAGACTCCATCAGATACATATAGATTTCTTTCTGATGGATCCAGAATAGATAGTTGTCTCATCAATAGATAGAAATAGGGGATTGGACCTGATTTTGGATGGATTCCCTCTCTATCCATTCCCACTCTTTCTATTTATCAGAACAGATCAGGCTATCTATCAATCGATTTGAAAATAGCACGTTCATCTCGCTTTTCGTGAATTTCCGCCACGCCAACATAGCCGCCATAATAATAAGCAGGCGAAGCAGCTAGAAGCGCTCGCTTCACGCCCTTGAATTCTTATTCACGAATGAATTCATTGGGAAAGCCAACAGAAAGATTCGATTCTGACTTCGTAGAGCCGGTGCTGCTGCTGCCTGCGCGTAGGGCCGTCCCCCACTCCCGTCCCGGGGCGCTAAGGGGCTTTTGTTTTTGGAACAGACGGCAGTTTTTTGCTGACGCCTCGAATCAAGCTTTTGTTGCGACATGCTATGTTTTCTCCCCCATTGCTAGTAGGTTGATGGGTCGCACGCCCGGCACACATGTTTTGGCCTTGTGTGTCCATAACAAAAAATAGGTGACCTAACGGCCGCCGCCCGACTAGACATACCAATAGTCACCAGAT
>JBBNAF010000027.1:0-12500 GCA_039657365.1 Stephania yunnanensis | reverse complement strand
ATGAAGAAGTAGCCCCTTCCCGCGTATACGCCTTTATTTAGATTCTTTTTTTTATTCTGGAGAATCTTTCTCAAAAAATCTCTCTGGCAAAACGCCATTCGTCGATAAAAATCCAAGGTGCACCTTGCCTTTTTTCAAGTAGCTTTGTTACGCCTATTCAGCTAGGCGGGGCATTGGTCATAGCCGAAATTCGTCGAAGGGAAAAAACAAGAATAAAAAGAAGTTTCAGTAAGAACTAGCACTAGACTTCTTCCCCCCTTTCCACTTTTCCTCTCTCCTTTTTTTGTGCTTCCACCCGGGCTTTTCTTTCATTCTGTTTTCTAGAGACCCGAGGATCTTTGTCTAATAATTAATGTAAAAGGGTGAGGCACTTTCCCCGACATACGGAATCTAAAAAATCAAGGATGACTTCTGCATCGGGGAGGGGGAGGCTCTCGAAACCAAACGAGACTAGAAGGAACATGGGAATTAGCACCATTCCTATGAGTTGAGTGCTTTTGTCTCGAAGAGCCAACAAAGGGGCAGCCCTCTCTATCTATCTCGGTCTCAGTTTAGCATCATATATCGATATGGAGAAAAATTGGATTGGTTGTAGTGCGGATTAAGGAGCTGCTCCTCCATGCTGTGGCTGTGGAGGTGGGTTCCAAACCTCCCTTGGTGGAGTTTGGGAAGGATCCCCATTTGGATTTTTGACGGGCCCGCCGAATCCTTAAAAATGGGTTCTTGGGGAAGCGTGGTAGGGTAGGGGAGGGTAGGGGCTGTCGCCGCCTGATAGAGGCAGAAGCCGGGGCCACCGGAGCTATCTGCGTCGAGTGTGTCGATTGAAAGAGGAGGGGAGACAACTCAAATGCCAGCGCAGAAATAGAAAGAGTCGTGCCGTTCAAAGTGGAATTCTTCTAAGATCCATTGCTCTATTTTGCATGTTCCCAAACCAAAATGCCGAGAGACTTGCGAGGACAGATCCGGGTTGGTTGGTCCGGAAAGTCATGGGAGAGGCGGGCTAAGTGAAAGAATATACTGGTGCCACTATAGAATCTTATGAATCACGCACGACACACTTTCTATATCTCCTCCGTCTACAAGGTGAACCGCTTAGCTTACAGCACAACGTGTTCGCCACCAAACTGACTGGCTGGTGCATTGGTCAGCCCGAGAGGCATGACCCTTCGATTAGAACGCCCCATATCTCGTGACACGCGGAGCGCCTTTTTTAAAGTCCGTATAACTTTTTACCAAAAGATTCATTCTTTATGAATCAAGTACCATTCCTTGCTAAGGGTGCATTGCCTCTTTGAGCGAAAAAGAGAAGGTCTTTGTATAGACACTCTTGAGCCATGTTCGTCGCCCTAGGCTCACCATTATTGAAATTCATTCTTAAGATAGGATGTAGTGACGGAAGGCTTCTAGCTCCAAAGAACATATACATGGAGCTATGTCGACTTACGTACGTCTCGTTGACCACCCGATCAGGTATACCACGTATCATCCCCTCTTTCCATAGAGGAGAGATAATAAAAAAAAAGGAAAAGATCTAGTGATCGTGCCGTAGACCTTGTTCGTTTCTACTTGACGTAATTTTTTTTCCTCGTTTTTTTTTACATTTAAGGTAGCTTGCTTACTAAGCGCTTGCGCTAAGGATCTAATCAGAGTCAAACTTGGATTTGAAAAAAAAACCTTTCCCTTATTAATTAGCCGGAGTACAGGTGTACCCCTTGATCTTTAGTAAAGGCGGATTACGCCAAAGAAAAACATTTTTTTGTTTATCGAAAAGTCTCAACGTCCTCGTTGAGAGTCGCTCTGCGAGACGTCCAGTAGTCTCTGACTTGGTCTTCCAATCGTAATACTGTCTCAGCCCGTTCCCAGCTTGCCTCGCTCTCAGGTTGGCCCTTCTACTTGACTAAGTAGTATTCAACTCGTGCAGTGGGTGTATGGGCTAGCCCATGGTGCGGTCAGCTATGATATACTAAACTTCTTCTTTAGTAGGTTCATCTACAACATCAGGTGGTGCCCTCGTGGGCGCGTCCTCTCTGGGTCGGTCTGGTCTAATCGAAGTCAACTGACTCACATGGAATGGAATACGGGGTGAGTTTTCACCGAGCTGGTCGCTTGAGTCTATAGGCTACCCTTCCTATCCGCTTCTCTACAAGGTCTACTTTCTTCTTCCTTCAGACCGGGCCAAGCCTGTGGGTTGTTTAAGTAGGTTGGGCTAGGTTTGGTTTTTCTTTTTTTTTGGAGTTATCTCCAAGAAGGGTCGTCGCTCCCTTCATACGCCTTGCTGCTGCATCTAAGTGGGTTTGGGCTAGGTCGTTGCGCTCCTGCCACCTCTTGGCAAACAAAGTAGGCTGATGGGCAAGCCCCCTCCTGTCGCAATGGTTTGGGGCGTCAGAAGCTGTTGCCCCGTGGCCAACTCGAAGGGGCTGAAGTTCGACGCAGAGCTTTTTGGTTGTTAAGTTATAGCAGCACTGAGCAACATCCAACAGCTCCAGTCCTTCAGGTTTGCACTTTAGTGCCTTAAGTAGCCCTCGATCGAGGAGTCCGTTTATTCTCTCCGTCAGAGCTTTCAAAGATATACCGACCGTAGGTATCTGACCATCAGAGACCGACAGTCGTCTTCTAACATTACCGACCTCGGGTTAAAAAAAAATTTCACATAACATAAAAGCTCTTTTCATCATCAAAAACACTTTCCGACCTCTTGCATTGCATTACCATAACGAAAAGATAAAATCATTCATGAAAATCAAAGATGGCTCTTGTGACTCGGAATGAACCTTTCTCGGTGGAGGAAAGGAATAGCGATTTCTTCCTATGGAGCATCCAGGAACAAGAAGATTCAATCGGACGACGAATTCTTACGTGGTCCAAGGAATTCAAGGGTCCGCTTCCACGATGTCATCTATCTCGAATCTGAATATCAGAATAGCTTATATAGTCATGATTCCATTCGGGTCCACTTATGATTGATTTATCATTTTTCGGATCTGATTGGAACAATGGAGAAGTAGGAAGACTTTGGCGATTCATATCATAATGGGGTAGATAGAATATCTATGTCCCAAGAAAAAAATATGAATAATGAAACATGAGGAGGAGTATACCCTGTAGTGACATAGCAGTCCTCCTAATCGACTACTTATCATCATAATGATAAAATGTTCCACTAAAAACTAATAAAAAAAATAACTACTCGCCACCTTTTTTTTTTATCTCTATATCCTCTGCTGAAAAATTAAGACTAAGACTTGAGTTTCGTGGAAAAAAAAGCCCTTTTTCTATCGGATTTGAACCGATGACTTACGCCTTACCATGGCGTGACTCCACCGCTGAGTTAATAAAAGGCCCATTTTTTTATTTTATTTTATTCATGAATTTGCCCACTATGAGTCTACTTCATTTAGACTCAAATATATATTTATATATATAAATAATAGTATTTCATTCGTGTCTCTGTTACAACAAGGCGATTCTCAATGGTTCGAATGAAATCAAATGAGAAATCAAGAAGGGCTGTACACCTGGGATTGTAGTTCAATCGGTCAGAGCACCGCCCTGTCAAGGCGGAAGCTGCGGGTTCGAGCCCCGTCAGTCCCGACCTAGGATCCGATGAATCTATCAATTTATCTCTCCATTTTTTGTGAAGAGGGGGGGGGCAAGGAGCAGGATATAATTCCCAGCGGGAGGATCCTTCTTTCCTTTTTCGTTTCGCATTTCTCATCGAACAAATACGGGAATTTAAATAACTTAAACTAGTACCGATTAATGGAGAAGAGACATATGTAGATTGGTACAATTGTTGGTAGCACCATATTCAGGATTCAAAGAGAGACCGTATTGGTCTGGCTTTTTCTATTGCTCCTGATCCATGGAAAGGAATAGAATACCTATCTGTTTCCCGGGAGCACATAAATGGATTCGTTTATTGTACGATACAAAATAGATGGAAATCATCCCTTTTTTTTTTTGGCGATTCCTTCCTGCCTGCATAAATCGATGCAATTCTTGAAGAAGCGAAAAGTTCGTTGGGTGAGAGAAGATAGTAGTCTTGTCTGTTGGGCTGATTGTATTGGTTGTTGCATTAGTGGATTGGGTGTTTCGGTTATCAGTTGTGAGTAGTATGGTATGGTCGGTTGGTCATGTCAGTCGGTAAGCAGTGGAAGGCAAGGGCCAGGAGCTAGTGTGAGAGATAAGGAAAGCAAGTAGGGGAGGGCAAGTAGTTCGAGGAATTAGTTAAGACACGTTTCTTTAGCACAGGCCACGGAGTGAAGTTGGAAGGTTCAATGAGCGGGAAGATCTTGGGCACTATTGTTGTCTATATACAAGTGGCGTAGGCGAAGCTGTGGTGACTCGTGGAGTAGGCAGCGAGCGGAGCTTGAACAGAAAGCAGCTGACTACACTACACCAGAAAGAACAATCTACTCCTGAGCGCTGACGCGCCACTGACTGATAAGGGGTTTGGAACCCTACCCTACCTATAAGTTAAGTAAGTCAAAAGCGCTAACTCCACGCCTTTCGATTTCTAGTTGAGTAAGGAGTTTTGAAGCTGCATCGTACCGTACTATGGGAGGGGTCCGTACCTCCTTTAGATAGATAGAGAGAGCCCCCGTGCTCCTAATGTAGAGCTAGAACTACTGCTACCGTGGAATCCGCGATCACACATGAGTACCTCGCCTTCCAAAAAAGCGGCTGCTAATTGGCACTAATGCTCATGGGGACCATCGATCAAGAAGGACTTCGGAGACTTCAATCGAATTGAGAAAGAAATAGAAATCTAGGGCCAACTCTTCTCGTTGCGCCAACCTTACTACGCTACCCAACCAGCTGATTCAAGGTCGAATTCCGCAGGGCTGCAGGCACGAAATGCCGATCAAATCCGTGAAAGTTCAAGGAAGCCTAATCAAAGCGGGCAAACAAGAAGATCTGACTGAGTTGATGATGGACCGGATCTCGAAAGGCGAGAGGCTATCATAAAGACGTATGAGAAACGGAGGGTCGAGAGAGGCTTATTGCACGATCCACCCAACCCAGCTAAGCTAATAAATGCTGCATAAGAGAGTGGGAGGCCGGCCCCTGCCCATCAGGAGGTGCACACCCATTTAGGAACATATGCAAGGGCCTTTGGTGGGTAAAGAGAGAAGTCAATGAAGAACTACCAAATCCAATGACTTGGATTTGTTCGTACCATTCTGTCATCGATCACTGCTGGGTCGGTTGGTGAGTCACCCAAAAGCATCGAGAAAAGTCCTTAATATATTGTTTTTTTATATGATCCGCGGTCTCATTGTTGCTATGCCCTGCATCGTGTTCGTGTGTGTTTATTGAGCTTTCTTCACTTCAGCGCCATGCGCTTTGCTTCGCTTTATAGAAGAGAGAGACCGTTGTCTTGAGAGTGAAAAGCGCAAGCGATAGAAAGGATAGTCCCTCGCGCGTTCGCGCGAACTACTAAAAAATGGTGAGATCATTAAATCATTAGTGAAAGAAGGACCAACGACGATCCTATCCTAAAGGAGAAGGAGGAGTCGGAGGAGTCAGTCTTCTTTGAAGATCGATCGAGGAATCAATCGGACAATTATGCCATTCGGAAGAAGTCTTCTACAGAGGAAAGCCTGTTACGAGTAAGTGGAGAGGAAAGATCTCCAGAGATTCTTATCTCATTCCATTCCAGTGGCTCGACCAGTAACCAATGGCGAAAACTGAAAAATCCATGGTTTCCCGGTAGAACCCCATTTCGCCCGAGTTGTTGCGGAACCGGAAAAAAGACGCGGTTTTTCGCACAGCTTGCTCATAGTGCAGGTCCCACTTGTATATTGTATTTGGCCGAAGAAGCATCGGACAGGTTGGAGTTCCTACCTTCTTGGGACTCCATGGACCAAGATCTGCTTTCATTATATGGGCAATACCGATCTACTTTAGTAGATCATATGGATGTAGAAAAAGCTTCTGATTTGGATGAATTTGAAACATCTCTTTTCCATTTCAATTTACCCAGTTCATATCTTTGTTTCGTGTGTTCCCGGGAGGAATTCTATCTCTTCAATCTCGGAATACCACCTAAATAACTGCGGCCAGAGAGTCAAATAGGTCGGGAAGAAAGAGTCTGAGGTCGGGTCGGACGACATACATCTTGGTGGGTCCCACCACCACTAGAGATTGGACATATATAGTTTCTTTCTTCTAAATCAAAGATTTTGTTCTTTTTCCATTCTATATAAATATTTACAGAGGAAGACGAAACACAACGAAAGAGGAGGACGAAGAAGAAAGGAGAGTTAGAGTCTTTATGGGTACATATTACTCTTTGATATTTCACACCGATTGACTCCATATTACATATCCGTGGCTATGTTCTATTCTTAGTCATTACTTACAAGATTTTCTGACTCATTATTCTGATAAAGGTTATTTGAAAGAAGGTTCAGAATATGAAGAGTAATAACATGACATAAGAGTCGTAGTTCAAGACCGTAGGATATCGTAATAAAGGCATTACGTAATTGCTATTCTTTATCATTCTTTTAGATCGTAACGTCTAGGGCTAAGTGGAACAATAGTGGGCTTAAGAAGAACTACCATCGCTTGAGAGTAGTCACGTACTTCTAAAAAGACCTTGGTCTAGGGTTGAGATTCATCTCGAGCGGGCCGAAAGTGAGCATTTCCTATTCTTCCGTCCGATCTTCAAACTCTCGTATGCACTCGCTTACTATCTCAAAGGGATAAAGGATTCATAGCTTAACACTAATTCACAATTTCACTGATGAAAACATCAATATGCACTTATTCTTACCAAAGATGAGTATATGGAGATGGGTGTTGACTCTCTCTTTCCTGCTCCCTCAAACACGGAAGACATCCATCCTTTGTTAGGCGTGTCCCTATCCCATCCCTGTCATTTAGTGAGATAGAAACCTATTCCCTTTATGACCTAAAACAAGCTGACCTCCGCATTTGTATTCATTCCTATTTAGGGCAAGAGTGAGACTTTTCTATTCCTACTAAAGGAAAGATAAGAGTGACTTAGCTACCAGAGCAGAAGGCCTGAAGGAATCCTTTACTTACCGAAGGGCGGGAAGGAGATATTCACAGAATTAGAGCCTGTCAAGTGGAGCCTTCGGAACGTCGACTCCACAGGAGGGAAGAGATAAAATAAAGACTCTTCGCCCAGAGGGAATTAAAGCAACTTATTTCCCCCTTGGGGAAAATAGAATAAACTTGGTAAGGGCTAAATCTAGGAGGAAAGGAAGAGCCGGTGGGATTAGAAGTTCGGGTTCCAAACCTTGCTTTTCTCTAGAATTGAGAATCTCTCCTCAATGTTCCTTTCCTCTGATTACAAGCAAGATTTTATAAGAATTGGAGATCTATGGAGCTCGAATTCAAGGCTTGCTATGAGGCTTGCATGCAAGTCTTGAATATCTATTAAATACATCCCCAAAATAAAATCTTGGGAATCTCCTTGCAGCGAGCGCTGTTTTCTCTTTCGACCCAGCTTCAGTAAGGTATGTCGAATCGCTTGACTACACTACACTATAAAGAATCAAGCACACTCAGTCTCATTACGTGTAGTCAGGGCCTCTCACTACAAGCCGGAATTCTAAAGAAGGCATGGTCCCACATGAGAAAGAGTGCTTCGTTTTTTTTAAATTCCGTTCTGAGATTCTATGTAGGACCGTGCATATTGAAATGAAAGCCGTGACTACTTGACTACACGTAATGAGACTGAAGTAAAAATCCGTGTAGTCAGGCGCGTTTTAGCCGTAGTTTGCGTAGGACTTTGCTTATGGTGATGTGTTCTATGTTCTGGTCTCAGCCCTGGTCCTTGTACGCTGAAGCTGTCAGAGTCCGTACGAGGATACCGTTTCCGGAGGGCGATTTCCTTTGTGTCGCCCTCTTCCTCGCGTTCCTTGTGTCTATCTTTTCCTGAATCTGAAAGGCGGGTCTTCCTTTCCTAGTGGGCTCGTCGCCACTAGGCAGTCATCTTTGATCCTGATCGGCCGACCTTTCCGATCCCGAAACAAACATGGTTCGGCTCTCTTTTTTCGGTCATTCAGATGCCAAAATCCGTGAAGGCGCATTTAGCCCTGCTCTTTCCGTTCCTTCTCTTTCGGAGTGGAGCACTCCTTCTTTGGTACGTGTTCTGAGCGAGCCTTCGCGTGACGTGAACTTGTACCCATGAAGTGGAATCCGTCTGTCTTGTCTTCCACCTCATAAGGGAGTTGCGTTCCGAGGACTACAAATCTCTGCCGGGAACTTGGACATACTTAACACTGACCCAATGGAGACCGTGGCCACACCTTGATCAAACAGTGATGATGTGGTCAACCCTGATACGTGGCTCTTCGATGGGGGAAGGGACCACGCTAGGTCGTCTGAGTGTGTGGTGGGTAGTGGGTGCGTCTTAGTGTCTTCTTACTACGAGAAATCAATGATAAAATAGAAGATTCTCGTTCTCGAAACTCAACACTTTTTTCCTTCAAAGGAGGATATGGTACAGTATGGCACAAGATGTGATCTATCCCTTTCCTTGGTTGGAGCGGGAACTTTTGGTTTTCTTTTTAGCGAGGAACCGTTTCACCTTCGACGGGCTGTCGATTGATCCAAGCGAAATGCTTTAGGCATCTTTTGAGCATGTTCAGCTTCCAAAAAATTCCTGGAGTCCTACGGCATTCTCACCGAAACAAAACATGGCTAGTAAATAACTATTTTGTTATTGTAGTGAAAGCGATCAGTTCTTCCGATCTTGCTGTTCATGGGCGGTGTCTTTCAATTCCAGTAGTTGAGGAGCCGCATGTAGAAGAAGCTGTAGAAGAGCACCACGGTTCAGGTCCCGACACATGGGGGATTCATTCAGCTGCAAAAAGGATCGTGAATCAAGGGAATGGGAAGAATGAGACCAGAATGTGGAAGTCACCCCGACCGAGACCTAGATGGCAACCTAACCGCAGAAGAAAAAGGGAACACCCCTGGAGCCAGCACACGGGTGCCGGCCTCTCCGCCACCAGCACAAGGAGTGAATAAGAGAAGATCACGTCTCCGAAGGTGGCGGTATCACCGTCTACAGGTCGAGTCACGAGATATAAAGTGTAAGTACTCGACGCCGTGAATCAAGAAATTCGGGTGATAGACGAAGTTTGCTATGTTGGTCCATCGGTGCCTTTAGGGGGCAATCATCTTGCGCCAGTGTATCAAAAGACATTTGAAATTCTTACAGTTGCGAGGTGGACAAAAAAATGAGGATGGAGGCGGCTTTTGCCACTTATGATCAGCGTTCACAAGAGAGAGACGGTTCCATGTCTTACACAATGTTCAAGCAGCATTCTTGTCGGAAGGATTTTTAGGAGGCATCTGGACACTAAGCTAACGAACATCCCTGGAAGGATGGAACAACATGATGAAAAGAAGGCGAAGGTATGGAGTGACAATCTGGGAAAGAGAAACAAGGAGACGCTTCAGAAAAGGGGGAGGGCAAGGAAGTAGTATCCACACAATAAGAGGAGAGACAACCCGCTCTTTGGACTTAATACTATGCGCGTCGCGTGCTCGATCTAGCAATCTTGGACAATTGTTTTGATGAACTTTCACTAAACAAAAAAAGAAAGAAGAGAAAGAACTGGGAGTTGGCGCCTCACATAACTGGTTGCTTGGCTTACCAAGCTCATCTCCTTCCGTTCCTGAGGGTTAGGATCAAGGGGCTTGATTTGTCATGCGAGTGGCTTCCGCTCCTCCAGTTCGATTATTATTCTTGACTTGACTTATTATTATAAAAACTCACTAACTATCCAAATGAAAGACGATCTATTATCTACCCAAGAAGATAGAGAGTCCCATTGTACGAGAAAAGGTCACAAAATGGAGTTGAACCAAGTAACATTGCAAAGGCATAATGATAGTAGGGTCGGGATATCCTCGCCCTCCTGAACCGGACGAAAGGGTCTCACCTCATCTGGCTCTCCGCAGGGGAATCTCCACTCACTGCTTCCCTTAATATCCTCCCTTTACCACATCATGGGGGTTTACAGGAGATCCCAGAGGCTCGCTCGGAAAGGCTGCCAGCACTTTATACCTTTTCATTCTAACTCTACTCTAGTAGTCATACTAGACTCACTTATAGTAGTCCTGTCCGGCTTGCTCTTTGCTGAAATCATTTTCACTCTTCATCTCTCTCCGTGCTCTAGCAATTGCGCTCCCCAGACCACTACCATGTAGTTAGGTAGGGACAAATCAATCCGTAGTGTGACGGGAATCTAGGAATGAATGGGGATCCCTATCAATATCAAAATGAAGAATATAGAATTCTCTGGTTCTCTCAATGGTCTGATACGGTACAGTACAATACGAGACGATGGAATGCAATGGGATGGATGGTAGAGGCTGCCTGCGCCCAAAAGCCGATGATTCACTTGTCCCTCTTGTCCATAGGGACCTCGTGGCATACAAACGCCACGACTCCCGCTGCTAGATAGCCGCCCTTTCTCTCTTTGGCAGCCTCGTGGATCGGACGAAAGAAGGAAGTTACAGAACGGGGCAGTGAAGGCTCGCGAAAGCGTGTGACAGAGCGTTGGCAGCAAAGTTAACAGCTTTTCAGCCGTAGCAACAATCTACGGCTAAAGGCGCTCTGCCGTTGCAACAATCTACGGGCGCCCAGCGCGTTTCAACAAGCAACTCCTGAGCGCCGTCAGCCCCTATAAGTCAAAAGCGCTAACTCCACGCCTTTCTATTATAGTTGAGTAAGGAGTTTTGAAGCTGGCTGCTCTGCTATACTAGTTCCGCGCGCTAGCGCGCGTGAGACTCTTATCATGATCTTAATGAATCTAAAGTTGATTCTTAAAATTGAAGAACGAGCTCTTTGCTCGCTTCGGTGGTGCTTACGGCACTGAACTCGCTAGGGATGGATTCCATTCACTTGCATTCCTGCAGCACTACAAAAAGCCCGGTCTTAACTGCCCCGGACTACTGCTGTGCAGCCTTTCCTCGGGTTCGTAGAGTCGGGTTTCCTGCCGTTTACCCACAACGGAGGAGCCTGCCTCCCACCAGGCAGGCGGCCACGGGTCATAACGCACTCTTCGCACAACAGATCCACTTTGAAGTTGACTTATTCGCTCGGCCAATCGTCGGAATGTGTACGAGATACCGCTAAGGGCCCAATATGATCAATAGCACCTTCTTGTCTAAAGCTTCGAATGAGACTTCCCATATCCGAAACGCAGGAACGATCTGACTAGAAAGTCATTCAAAACTTGATCGAAGAACCAGCGTTTATTGAAGAAGCAATAGAGTCGATTACAAAAAGTACTATAGTTTGAAAGGCGCTCGTTGGAATTTATCCGTTACATGGGACGTTTACATTATACGCTAAAGAAGCACCTGAAGTACTAAACGGAATAGGTATTAGTTTGGTAATGGTTGGAGCAGCAAACTCTCGGATTCGGCAAGAATCTCATTTTGGGTAGTACGAAGGGGGAATTGGCCTGCAAAAATTGGATAGGGTCAAGACGCAGCCGGCGCCGGCGGCTTCGACTCCAAGTGCCTCGAACCGCGCGAAATGGTCGCCTATTACACGGCTCACTAACTCTGCCTCGGGGTGGGAGTACTACTCATATTCGTCGGCGGTCCGGCGCACGCAGGGGCCTTTGGTTTGCTGCGTGGACTTCCTGGTGCATTTCCTACTAGAGTGGAACCCAGCTCAGCTCCGCCGAGCCAAAGGGGAAGAACGTCCGCCGTAGGCGGACGGTGCAGAGTATATAGCCAAGAGGCTTTCTTGTCCGTAGAGGACTCTAACATAAGACCGTGCTCCGAAGCTATTGCACGGATAGTTTTGTTTTTAAGAACACTTGCACCTACCTTACCCTTCTATTGAGCCATCGTCTCAGGTGGAATCGGCAAAGAGTGGAACCGGGGCCCCCCGGCCACCTATAGGGGGACAACCAGACCAACCGTAAACCTGTATAGGCAGGGTTTCTTTCCAGTTTCCTCCCGGGGCCCTGGAATCATTGAATTCATAGGGGCGTCCCGGGCAAAGGTTAGTGAGCGGGCGCGATTCTGGTCGTGGTCGGGCGAATTTATTCTGGGAAAAAGAGGGAAATTCGAGTCACCTGAGCTGTCACGCGAAGTGGAAGGAAGTCTGTGGGCGGAGCCGGAGGTAACTTCCTTTCCCGATCCATCCCGAAGAGTTTCATTCTCTCTCTCGCCTCATCATCGTACCCAGCCCAGCTTGTTTTCGGCTCAGCCCTTTCGATTCATCTCTTTTTCAAAATGGATGGTTTAGGGATCTCTCTTGTTCATAGGATCTTGAAACCGGATCAATAATCCATTTCCTCCATAGATCTATCTATCGAGGCGAAAGATCTAGATCTCTATCTGGACGTCATCTTCTCTCCTAAATATGGAAGAACCTTAACTTCAAGGGCGCGTAACCAACGGAAGGCGTTCTCCCCTGTCCCCGACATTGTTCTCCGACGATGTCCCCTGGACGAAAGGGGCCACAATTATCTCTTTCTTTCCTCAATCGT